>JACXSJ010002089.1:0-57237 GCA_014851325.1 Pentalonia nigronervosa | reverse complement strand
AAAATCCGAATGCTCTCCACTAAATTTTCAAGGAACACCTATTCCTACTTCCTCAGATGTAAAATATCTAGGTATTATTCTTGATAAGAGACTAACCTGGGGTCCACATTTAAAAGCAAAAAGAAAAAAACTAAATAGTCGACTGCATATCCTTCGTCCAATCCTTAAGTCTAAAATGTCTATACACACAAAAAATATTATATATAAATCACTCATAAGACCCATATGGGCTTATGCTATTCAGATTTAGGGCTGTGCTAAACCCTCACAACTCCGCACCATACAGGCATTCCAATCAATAGCTCTCCGCCTTGTCACTTTTGCACCTTGGTGCATATCCAACGACACGCTTCACAACGATTTAAAAATCGAAACAATACGGCAGCTAGCCACCAAACACTACTCCAAATTTCACTCAAAATTATCAACACACCACAACCCTTTAATTTCTTCACTCTCTTGTAATTCTCTCCCTGGAAATCCAATGCGCCGTTTAAACCGTGAATGGTGTAGAGACTTACTACAGTAAAACCATAATTAAAAAAAAAAATCACGTTGGGTTCTATCAATGGATAAGTTTCCCTCATCATATGTTTCTGTGTTATTGTTTTATATTTTTTTTTCATCATATTTACTTATTGTGTTTATAATACAGATTGTAAGTTTTCAACAAAATAAAAAAATAAAAAAAAAAAAAAAAATTTTAAATATACATTATACATAATATTATTTATGCCACTATTTATATTTATATTTAATAACTAGTAATGGCAACAACAATAAACATGAATAATAATATTTATGATTATATTAATTTACCATAAGATATGGGTAAAGAAAAAAGTATTTAATAATATTTAAATGTTTTAGGTTATTGATTTATATATATTTAATAATAATAATATTATGCTGTTGACACCAAAAATGCAATAGAAAATGAAAAATTGAATTACAAAATACCCAAAGGCAAAAAAGTCAAGAAAATATTTTTCAAATTCATCAGATAAATTCATTTTTATTATTGTGCTAGAATCTAACAACCCTGATAATATTAGTATGTTATTATCATAAGTGTGCATACAGGAGAGGCTGGAGAGGCAGCTGTATCTCTTACAAGATTTCTCGTTCCTATCAAGATCTTTATCTAAGTACTCACATACATTTTTTAAAAATATTAATCTTAAATATTATGTTTATTGAACAGGATCAAGATTATAGAGTTGATTATGAAAAAGTCATGGAAGTTTTTAAAATATTAAACCCTACTGTCAAAAGATGCATAGAATTTTAATGCAATATATTACTTTAAAAATGTCGTATTTTAAAGACATTATTATGATTAAAAGACTTATTGAAAATTGTTGTGGTATTTTTATGTTTAACTAACTGTATAGTCCATATAGAATATAGATCAATATACTATGGTTTAATAGAATCATACATCCATGGGGAAGGTGTGGGCATAAACGCCTGGACCTCCTCAGTTTTGGTCTTGCCTTCCCTGTCAAGACCTGCACACACTTATGGTTATTATGAAAAATATATTTGCAAAGGCTCCTATTATTTACTTAATCAATCGAGAAAGGTTTAGCCAAACCGCTACTGGATAAGGTACATGGAATAAACCAATACAATAGGGTATAGGCGGTAGTACTAAAATATTATCAATCATCATGCTACCAATAACAGGTTAATAATTTCAATTTCAAAACATTTTATTAGATGATTTATCAAATCCCCAACTAACTACTTTTTAAAATATAGAATGAGATGATTAAGTTATTTAGTCATTATAGTACCAAATAATTTTGAATATAAAATATTTAAACATAATAATATATAAAGACAACATAGACTTGTAAAATAATCATACATTTTTTTATTATTATTATATTTTCTCTTCACTAATTTATTTGACAATTATGTACATAATTAAATAAAATAATAATACAGAATTAAAAAAATGATATTCGATTTAGTGTAATATGCATATTATATAATGTTTCAAAACAATTATTATTCAATATAATATAATAAAGTACAATATAAATTTTAATGGAACGCAGTTTATAGTTTATCTCACACAGCATTTTAACTGTACATACTGTTACTATATGTATTGCAATAATGTCACTCATATGAAAAACAATTATAACAATATATATAGTATTTAGAAGATTCTAAACGCAATTAGCCTACAATTATATCACATGATATTATCTTTTTATAAAGCAGTTCGTTCATCATAAACAATCACTGCTTCATTGTCAACCAATATATCTGTGTCTTTGTTGTTGAGGAACTGGCTCCTGGATTTACTCATGGCGATTATGGCAGCTTCATCGTTTCTCATGCGATTTTTCCTTTTTTTACTGAAATTAACCTAAGGAAAAATTACAATTAAATAATTATTCAACAAACTCAGTATATGTTTTAGAAAAAAAAATTATTGGATTAAAGATGATGTCAATGCTCTAATTTATGCAGTTTTAAAACATTTTATTAACATTTTAAGAAAAAAATTTAAAAAAAAATTGTAAATAGTTTAAATTAATACATTATATAGTTCAAGCTATATTAATTATTAGTTTTACATTTAAAATAAAAGAATAAAAAAAAAATCTCGTTGTAGGTATTTAAAATGAACAAAACTTGCTCTATGTTAACTGCACATTTTTTTTTTACAATGATTAAAAAAATACCTTAGCGTAAAGCTCTGATAAATTGTCAGATGTTGAGAATGGCCGTTTCTTGTTTCTCACGTGTGTTGGAAGACTTCTTGTTCGCAGTGTTATAGATTTTCCATCACATGTATGGCAATTTTCTAAAACTAAATAAAATGCAATTTTAATTAAATGTTGTTTATTTTTTAAGCCACTATGTCTACATTTATACTAAGGTTTTGTTAAAATAACAATTATTTAGACTGTTTATAAAAAAAAATAACAGTCTATTTTGAATTTAATAATAATAAAACACCTTACATATATCTGAATGATTTAATTATTTTAAATTATATTTAAATGTGTTGTATTATCCAAATACACCAGTTATAAAGGGATAAATATATTGCATACACCACACAATATTTTTAGATGTTTAAGAAGATGCTGTACTTGCATATAAATAGCCCAATATTAAAACTAATAAAACTAAACGTGAACTATTGAATGTAAATTTGCTATGTGATACATTTGCAATTAGGGTACATCAAATGAAAGTGAAAATTCATTCCTCTTATTCAAAATAATATATAGGGTTCAGGACTTGTTGTATTTGTATAATCTTAAATAATGACTGTAGAATAATCTAAGTAAAGTATACATTTTTTTTTTTTTAAATATAACAGATAGAAATACAAAATTTTAATTGCATATTTTTCTGTTTTTTCTAGGGAAACGCATGTTTGATAAATTTTGGCTAATCAATAGTTTTTTATAGCATATTTATACATGTTTACATTTTATGGTAAGTAAATTTATTTTAAAGGTTAACATTATTTTTTTTTTATATCCATGGTCAATATACCTATATAATCATAGAACGAGTCATTGTAGTGAGACAGGGTAACTGGGGAAATACCTAATTATTCTTATTTATGGCTCTGTTTATTTTAAATCAATTATATAGTTTATCATAAAAGACAAATCGTTTTGAGTATGTAAAAGAAAAAATAAGGAAAATAAAAACAACCATATATATATATGTTTAAAGTCATTATTAACAAAAATTAACTAAATGAAAAAAGTTATCTAAATTTAAAATTTAATCAAATTTTTTTACCGTTATAAAAAATAAATATTTCTGTCATTTTAAATGCATATTTCCTACAATTTGTGTATAATAAGTCCAAAACTCTTGACTTATATACAATTAATAATTAATAATTATACATGCTTACATGTAATTTATCTTTATACATGTATGATGAAATAAAATAGTTAAAGAATCTAAATTCATTCAAATAAATTTTTGTTATTTTTTTATCTATAGTAAGTTAACAACATGTCAGTTTAATAACAAACATAATACGCACTGCTGCTGGAAGTAAACTGATGAGGATTAAATTCAGAGATCTGAGGTATAGCGTTTGGTAAATGGCAAGGGTCATTTTGGGTCTCATTGTCAATATAATGCAAATTAGGTACGTCAAATGTTTCATTGCTAATGAATTCTTTTATTTCACGTATACAAGGATCCTGAAACAGAAAAATTTGTTAATTTTGTTACTTTAAAAAATCCATCATTAAAACATACAAATGACTGAAGTTGTTTTGCTGGTGGTACGGAGGCTGAGCGTGGTACTGTATTTGTATTTATAGATTCATCACCTTGATCATTGAAAAACCAATGATCAGGAGAACCTTCTCTTTCAGGAAACAATTCAACAATACGGTTACTATAAATGAAACTTCCAGTTTTGGGGTCAAGGAATACTGTGGAGTAACTGAAAAATAAAAATTTGATTAGTTCTAAATGATTTATGTAAAATTTTACTATTTAGCAATTACTTAATGATTAAATTTGCATTATTTTCTTATAGATTAAAATTATAAATACAAATATAACAGAACATATTTTTTACAATGAAAGTAATTTAACTTTATTGTTTTGTAATTATTTTTCATAAGTAGTGTAGTAGATACTACACTACTATTTTAAAATGTTTCAATAAAATAAAAGGTAAAATTTGAATTACAATTTGAAAAAAATATTGCTATCAATCTCAAGTAAACTCCAAAACAATTTTAATTGTTTTCAAATTTTATATTAGTGTTTTTTTTCAACAATCAAATACAAATTTAACTTTCTTTTGATAAAGTAAAACTTTTTAAATAACAGGAGAAGAAAGTAATATTATAGTTTATAATACTAAAAAGTTAAATTATTAACAACAATATTCAAAATTGTTTACATATATACATTTTTATTTATTTAGGTTTATTTATTTTAGAGGTTTAAACAATTAAATAATTTGAAAATTCTTGTTGAAGATAGTTAGCCATCATTATATAACTTTTTATTAGGGTCAAAATCTTAAAATAATAAACTACAAGGATCCAAATTTAAGTTTTATGTTTCAATAATTATACCATAAAACTGTTATAGTGTTAAAAAATATAAAGTTAAATTATTAATAACTTATGCCTATTACAATATGTTTTAAAAAACATATTAAAATATTACCTAGGTATATTAGTATTACTTCTTTGTTCTTCTTCATCGCAACTATTTTGTACTAAATAAAAAAAAAAAATAATTAGAAATGATTAAAAGGCACGACATAAATAAAATAAACAATAAGCTTACCATTTTTTATTTTACAAAAACAACAATACCAAATTAAAAACACAATAGTTATTGAAATAAGTACTATAATGATAATAGCACAGGCTATAACAACTGACAGTTGATCTTTGTCCACTTGCCATCCCAAAACATCCAAGGTCCAATTAAAACCTCCAGAAATATCCTGTAGAACAAAAATATTATATTACATTATATGAAATATACTATTTTTTATATTGTTATTAATATTATATATAATATGTAAAAAATTCTATATAAACAAATTTCATTCAAAATATATTTTGTTAAACAATAATTATTTACACAAAATACAAATAATAATTGAATTAACTCTTTAGTCTACTAAACCAGGAATGGCCAACTATGGCCTGTGGGCCAAATTTAACATATAATAATTTATTAACCAGCACATATTTATATTTATCTAAAAATTTAACGTATATAGGCAAGTGAAATAAAATATAAATGATTATTTCTTCTTTTCCTATTGCTTATCGTCAATTACATATGATGTTAATCAGACATGAAAAAAGTGTCCTAGTGTTATATCATTATTACTTCGTAAAATAATTTAGGAATAATTTTATCATATTTATCATTGTGTATAAACACAAAGTTAACATTATCTATCACCAATATCAATTTAAATCTATTAACTTAAGTCTTGAAGAAAAAATTTTAAATTCTTGGCCTTGGTTAAAAAAAAATGGTTACTACTGTACTAAACAATGTTTAAATAGTTCAAATTGATTTGCAATAGTTTCAGAATTGAGATGAATAAAACATAAATGGTTTAAAAATTCAACAAATTTTATTGTGATTAATAATTTTTTTTAACAACAATTAAATAAATCAGATAAAACATACAGGAGGCCACATTTTTGCTGTCAATGTAGTAGA
Source organism: Pentalonia nigronervosa (assembly GCA_014851325.1). Taxonomy (NCBI): domain Eukaryota; kingdom Metazoa; phylum Arthropoda; class Insecta; order Hemiptera; family Aphididae; genus Pentalonia; species Pentalonia nigronervosa. The sequence goes on along the minus strand of JACXSJ010002089.1, from coordinate 51,027 downwards.
TTGTTGAAATACATTCCCGCGTGTGGTTTCTTCAGAATTTGGTGGTATGAGATCATCTGAAAATAAAATATAAATTTTATAATAAGAACAAATAAAATATGAAAACTATTAAAATAGTACCAATGTATAACACAGCACAATTAAAATAACTGACATATTGTTTTTTAGTACTATAAAAGAGACTATAATATTATAATACTATTCAGAAATCTTATTTTTAATAACAAATATAGTTCATATGTCATCACTCACTGGAATATCTAGTTAAAGCAAAGCTCAGACATAAATATCTAAATTTAAATTATTTACAAATTTAGTTTAAGGTTATAATTACAAATATTGTTTATATTACAATACTGTACAATATTATAAATATATTTTCAATAATACAGTTAACTTTACTTTTTAAAACTTTAAAATCTCTAACTAATGAGATCAAAATATGAATTATCTTAAATGTATTTTATAAAATATACCTCCTTCAATTGTATTTTTTTTTTAATTCATATTTTAAATGATTTTATAGTGTGTTAACTATTTAATATTAATAACTATAAACTGATCAAAAAAAAATTAGTTAAAATCATTTAACAAACTATAAATATTATAGCTATTTTACTATTATTGTTATTACTTATTATTATTATGATTTAGTATTAAGTACTAGCCTACAAAAATATTAACAGAATTAACTATTAACAGTAATTTTTGTATGATTCTTATTGTAAAAAGTTAATAATAAATATAAAAAGCAGACACTTTTTTATAGTTCACTTTTTTTTTTTGATAAGTAAACATTTTTACCCTTGACAGTAAAGTTTTTTTTGTAAATTTGAGATTTAAATATTAAAATTTACATCTAAAATAAATTTAATCCAAAAATAAATAAACAAATTAATAGTTTGTTTGTGAAAACTAAAATCCAAAACTGTTCTTATTACACTTAAATTCTAATAAATATATTTGTTTTAAATTATATAAATTATCTTAAGCCTCTGGCACCAACGTTTAATATTCTTTATGCAATCAATGAATGATAATACAATAATATTATCAATTCTGCAAATGGCACACTTAAAAATGTTTACTTGTATAAAAGATACAAAAAACCGATAATAAAATTACTAACTGAATCTACCTAGGTAAGATAATAAAATTGAATTTCAAGAGTAGACATAAATATTATATAGGAATAGTGTTTTTACGACTATACTTTACCTACTGTAAAACATTCAATTTACATTATTAATGATAAAATAAATTGAAAATGTTAATCTTTAAAAAGCATAGATTTATAGTTAATAAAATACTTTTTGTAAGGTTATTACATTTTTTAAGAATGACACATTTCAATATACATTTTCATGTGCATAGATGTTATAAATTCTTAAATACAATATAACACTACATGGCAACTACTTATAACCATATAAATACTTAATTAGTAATTTCCGAATTAAAATTGTCTTAAATTATTCTATTTGTTGTACTAAGTAAAAATGAGATCCTTAATTTTAAATTTAAACAGAACATGTATTGTATTATATTCATTTTTTAAACTATTTTTGCCATTTAAAATGGGTTTTCCTAGAGAAATAAATATGTATGAAAATAATATAATTCAAAGATTCATTAGCACTGTTTAGAACTAAGTCTACTATGATTTAAAGTATCTGACTAGTATAGTAATGGAAAACAGTATCACTATTCTTTTATAATTGCAAAGATATTAAATTATGAAAATTCATGCGTGAATTAATTTCAAATTTTATTTTAGAATAAAAATATTTTGTCCAATTATTTTCAACAGTAAAACTAGTAAAATATTCAAATGATTTTAAATATGTTTAAGTACTTTATTTTTATAAATTATATCCATATTAATTTCAAATGTTTAAGAATCTGGTAAGACATAAATTATACTACAATACAATCTAAAAACTAAACTAAATAAGTTATATGGGTAATTGAGTTAAATCAATTTTAAACTTTACAAAACATAATACATAAACATATCCATTTAAGCTATACAAGTACTTATAGAAATTATTTGTTCAAACCAAAATACAAGAAAACCTGTTTTTAAATCTCACTTCATGACATTTCTAAACCAGTTGGACAAGTGTTGTTTACCATCCACTTGTAAACATATATTGATTATATCATTAGTGTAGATATTAATATAGCAATTATAATAAATTTATTTTGACTTTGGAATCAAACAGAATTGAGTTTTGATAAGCAATTAAACAATTAGGTATTGTATTGATAATTATATAAAAACAACGATTAAGATATATCATTGTTAGCAGTGCAATTTAAGATAATTTGAAAATGTATTCAATGGTAATACATTGATACAAACTTCCAAGGCATATAATAATATGTTATTGTGATCACTAGTTACTTACCACACAACAAACGGAATGAATTGTTTCGCAAATTGTTATATTCCTACGTTCTTTAACGATGATAAAAAAACAACAAATAATAATATTCAGGGAGTCGTCTAATAACAGATGTGTGTACACGGGCGTCGGCTAGAAGAATAACATCACGACGGCCGATGGACTATACTCGGCAGCTGCCAGCTAATAGGTAGCTACGCGCCGGCACAGATGGACCTACGGAACTAACGTAGCGTATCCGCTACAGGACAGCGGTGTGGTGTCCGCGCAATAGAATAAAATATCGTTTCATTATTTCTCGTACCTTGTTCGGTGACGGCGGTGTCCGGACGACCGAAGGCGACGAGTGCACCAGGTCGTTAACTGCCCAAAGTGGCACTGCGGTACAATAATTTCGGGCGGCGAGCCGTCACACGCCGAGGAAAAACCGTAAAAGTCGCGTAGAGAACGACTCCGCGGGGATACACACTACCGCCGATGGTTGACAGTCGACATTCGACAACCGACCTTACCGATCCAATGACATTTTAACGATATTCGCGCTATAACGTTCGCAAAGCGGTCGCCCGATGTGTCCGAGTGTCATAGGATTTGTCATTTGTGTGTGTGTGTGTGTGTTGTGTTATCAGTAGATAATGTTCTTGTTGATTTCCGCGTTGAAAACGATAACGTCGTAGTGTACTGTAAAGTAGTTGTAGTGATTAGTGAAGGTCGCGCGTCGTGTATTCATAGGCTACGTTCACACAAAACGCGCGCGCGACGTGAATTCGTTCCCGCTTTTCGATATAGGTTTATTTTTGTTTTGTGAACTTTTATCAAATTTGCTTATTGTGCTTTGGCGGAAATTTAAAATATTCGGTTTAGAAAACAAAAACAAGGCGGCTGAAAGATTTTAAGTTTGGTACATTTTGGATTCCGAAAAAGTTAATTCAACCTACAGTACTTCTAATAGTAAAATTAATTACTTTTACAGTAATAATATCATAAAATATAGGTAATGCAGGCTGACAGACTATCTTCATTCAGAAGCCGTTTTCAAATGTGATGCTTGGGCCAAGTGGAGGTCTCAAACATGCGGTGTACTAGGAGTGGATGAGCTCTTGTCGGAAAACATTATAGAACTGATGACGTCTTCTCCCTCCAGTTGGAAACTCATTGCCAAGCTGCTCACCAGGATTATGTCAGCGAGGGAAGCGGAGGAGAGGCAGCGCCAACGACAACCTCAGAGGGGTTCCGCAGCAGGTCATTCGTGTAATCTTTTTAGTTAAGGTCTTATTTTTTGTTGTCGAACCGACATACTTTGAGAGGGTAGGGCCTTTCGTTCTTTGTTATATTATTTATATATTTTGATATCTAGTTAGGGTTGGTGAGTAGGGGACTGTCTTACTCACCGCTCATATGTTTTGTATATAACTGTTGTTTATTTTTTAATAAACGATGGCGGCACTCCTTCTACCCCTGAAGTAATTCCAGCGGATAATACCGGGGCTAGTTAGAGATGAGTATTACAGATTAAAAAAAAAAAACATCCTACATCCATTACAGTGACACACATGACACCAGTAGCGTATATATAGGCCCATATATACCTAACCAGAGCCCAGGATCCATAGTGAAATTTCAGGTTAAAATTAAAACATTTGATATTATATACCTAAAGCCGGGTCCACACTAGAGCAACATACAGCAACTTTTTCAGTTGCAACATGTTGCTAATTCAAAAGTTGACAAATATTAACAAAAGTTACTGTATATTTATGTTGCCAGCAACAGAAGTTCCAATTTGTTTCATGTTTCGATTAAAACCGAAACACGGAGAGACATGTTCCCACTAAACAATGAAAAATTGGTAACAAATAGGGACAGGTAGCAACAAGTTTATCAGTGAGGACAGAATGTTCCAGTCGCGTGTTGCCAGTTGCCACGTGTTTCTATAGTGTGTAGTTTTTATACTCAATGCTTTTGGTCATATTTTTTTTATCAATTTATTAATTAAAGTAATAAGTCAATTAATTTTTTGTAATAATACTTTGGTTTTTGTCATAATGACCTGGACAAATGACAGAATTATATTATTGATTGAACTCTATCGTGAAAAACAGTGTCAGTGGAATCCACGAGTTGAAAGTCATAAGTGCCGAAATACAGTGCATGATGCAAATTTATGAGTAACTATCATGACTGTCTAGAAAATAATTAATAAATATTTAAATATCTTAAATTGTTGTAACATAAATAAATTTAATGAAATTTTCCACAATGACAAAACCTTAAAATTACTTTATCATGTATTTGATCTTATTTAACCTAAAAGTTATTTAATTCTAGTACTGTATATACTAAAATGTTCGATGTGTGTGGACGCATTGTCGCAAGAAACACAGAGCAACAGGTTTTGAACTGTTATTATTGGAAATTTGTTGCTATGACGTGAACAGTGAGTTTATAAATGTTCCAGTTTGTTCCAAGGAAACAAAAATAATTGAAAACACTAGTCAACATTCAGGAATAATTTGTTGCTCTAGTGTGGACCCGGCTTAAGGTTTTTCGTTTTGAAAATTTAAATTTAAATTGTTTACTTGTTGATATGTGATATTTCATGTCATATTACGACGAATCTTCATCAAAGCAAATCCTTACAATCTAACATTTTCTTGTTGATTCCTCAAAAACGTTTTTAATCAACATATAAACTATAGCATGCTGAATAACTCTTGTAATTGATATGCATATGGAATCAACAAGGAAATGTTAGATTGTCAGAACTTGTTTTGATGAAGATTCGTCGTAATATAACATGAAATACAGATGAAATTATCAATATTTTTTATAAAAAAAATATATAAAAAATGAATTACTCATAATATTTATAATATAATAATATATATTTATAAAATAAAATGGTGCAATCTCTATTTATGTTATTATTTATCTTATAATTATAATTTATAATTAACTAGCTGCATAAATATTTCTAGTTTTAGCTATATTAGTGCTATACTTGACTAGTAGTAAATTGGACCATACTGAAAATAATTCCTATACGGCAATTCCTATAATTCCTATAGGTATACGCTATTGCATGACACTCAATGTACATCAAAGTGGTACCCGCAATTGCCCGTCTTTCTTCTATTTAACTTGTAACTTCTACTAAGTTTTTCAAGTTTAAAAAGTAACTTTCAACTATTCAATCTTGATTTAATAAGTTAAAAATATTAAACATGCCCAGCTCCGGCCTAATAAACGTCTATAAATATCATATTTATAAATCTAACTATAGGTACCTGTTTTAAATTTATTGTCTGCGTTATTTAAAGTTAATTAAAATAACTAAGTCCAATGTGCTTTTAATAAAGTTTACTGCTTTTGAATGAAAAAAAATGATTAAAATCGAGCCATTCTACGTGGCGTGATCGTTATCTGTAAATTCATTTTAGGCCATTAAATGGTTTGATGTTATTTATTGTATAATATGGTAACATAACAAGAAATTGACAGAATTTTTCACATCTTTTTCCAGCTAGGCATATAAAGAAATTCTATCAAATAATATAGATGCACAAGAAGTGAAGAAACTTAACCAAACGTACATTTTTAACAAAACTCCACGCCTCCGATATTGTACAATCGCTTATTGAAAAATGATTCGTGAGTAATGGGTCATTGATCATCAATTTTTAATTTTATATATCAAGACGCTGCAATGTAATTTATGAAGTATAAGTACCTTATAAGTATTAAGTAATATTCATTAATTCGTATGCACAACGGAAATATTACATGCTGTAGACCACGTCCATCCCCGACGGCCAGCCAAACTACAACTGTAATAGCACTTTATTTTAAACTCGACATTTTTCGATGGACAAACAGTAAGATTTGTGTTAGGTTGAGCAAAAAGAACACGTGCCACAGACATTGCCAAATCTTTATTTGAAATTCAAATTCCTACAGCGAAACCAACTGTGGGTATGTAAATACATAATTATAATTTGTACGAATAAATATTCGAAAACCTCAGAATTAGAGATTTATTTAAATGTTATAAGACAATATAAAAACCGATAAATGTTTAACAATTACAATATTTTACATCCTGTAGTTGATTCAACATACTTCTTACCTATTACGTAAAATAAGTATACCTATTCTTATATAACTATGTGTAGCCATTGATGCAAATCACAGGGGGATACTTATAGCTTTCTAAATTTTAATGCTAGCACCCCAAATCCTGTGGTTATCTAAAATAATAATTAAAAATCTTGAACACTTACGATGTACTACTTTATGATGGGTGAAGATTCACTTATTGTATAAGATACACTTATTATATTTAAGATCGAACTTATCAATTTATTATCCACATTGAAAGTGATATGGATATAGAAAGTTCTTAATAATAAAACTATTTTTAATAAATTGTAATTACACTTCTAGTATAATTATGGACTATGGTTTTTGGAAAATAAAACCCCGAAAAAATTACCTTTAATCAATATATCTAAATGCAATTTTTTAGATTCTGAGCGGAGCAATGAATGAATGTATTGATTTTACATTGTCGAGCGCTCTAATTTTCTTCATCAGCATTTTTTCTAATAAGAAAGTGAATCTAGTTGGTACTTTGATGGGCCAAAAGTACGAAATTCCCAATAATTTTCTAATAGTTTTAGTTTTATAAGTCTCTAATAGTTTTTTTATAAGCGTCTAAAGCTAAAATTACGAAAAATACGTAAAAATCACGAAAATTTGCAGTTTTTTTCTGATTAGGAAATTTATAAAAAAGATTCTATTTAAATTTAAGATTTAAAAATTCAAAAAAAGATTTTCTATAAATTTTCTACCTTTCTAGAAAAAAAAATTGCTAGAAAGTCAAACTGATTTTTTATGAGCGATTGAAACTAGACAATAGATATTCACCAGTTTTCTCTAGAATAATTTTCTTATTTTGATGTAATTCAAAAAAGAATAACCGTAAACATTTAAATTTTTCACAAAATGTTTTAATTATAATTTTCTAAGTACGAAAAAATTTTTAAAAATATTTTGATAATTTTTGAGCCTAAGAAATTGTTGGTTTTTCAACATTTTTTTTCTGTTATTATTGATAAAAAAATGTTTGTTGTATCAAATGGCTTGAAAATGTAATATAAGAATTTTTAAAGCTAAAAATTGAAAATTTTGAACAAGGTTTTTCGTAAATTTTTAATAGTGTAACCAAAAATTTAAAAAAATATATATAAAAAAATAATTTTTTATAAACATTTTAGTTTCAAATTTGGACAAAATTAGATATTTAAATAAAGTATATCAATGTTATTTCTTTCGTTGTAGTTTAAAAATATTTTTGAGGGTTCTTGAAATTTTTAAAGTATATTATTATATTTTATACACTTCATTCATTTTTCGAATGCAATATTTTCTGTAAAAATGAATTCAACCTACTGTATTATTAAAAGTAATAAAATTAATTATTTTAATAGCAATAATATCTTAAAATAGGTATACTTAATTATGTAAGCTGACAAACCGCCTTCGCTCATAATTGTTTTTCGTATACAATGCTTTATATCATTGAATACAAATTTAACACATCCATGAAAGTGACCCACTCGATACCTACCCTACAGAAGAGCGATACCCACTTGCCGACCATTTTTATAGTTATTTGTAAGTCAATTCTAATTAAATAGGTTAAGTTTTAAATTTTTTAATTGTGTATAAATACAGTAAACTCTTGTTATGACGAAGCTCAAGGGGAACAAATAAAAATTCGATACATCAAAAAGTTCGAGATATCGAGTTTTATTACAATAATAATTATTTCAAGGGGATTTAATTTGAGTTCGAGATTACAAAAAATTCGAAGTATCGACGTTTCACATAATAAGAATTTACTGTAGTTATTTTTTAATTTTATTAAAATTAAATTAACGCAGAAACCTTAAAAAAATGCAATTAAAAATGCTCAATAAATTCCAAAATATGCATTAAAAATTCAAAATATAAAATGTATAAAATGTGTCAAGTTGTATAAATAGAAAAAAAAACTATATTTTTAATTATTATTATTCATTTAAAAAAAATATAAAAGACGAAAATAATAAGAAAAATAATTTATAAAATATGTGTAAAAAGTTTTAATTAACGGAAATTATTAAATACAATTATTTAAATATCGAAAAAAGTAATATAAAATGAAAAATTGACATAAAATAGTTAAAAAAGATTCAAAATTAAGTTCGTTTGTACCTAATTCAAATTTTGTATAAATATATCTGTATTTTATAATAAGCTAAAAATAATGAATTTTCCTAAACAACTAAAAATTCACAACTATATATAATATTGATTTAAATCTATAATTTATTTTATTAATAGAGATATCAAATAAAATAGATAAGGAGAAGTATCAATAAATAATGAGTGTGAGCCACTTTACGGATTTATTTTCTCTAAAATTTGTTTGATACTTAAACTTCACTATTATTTCCTATTTTTGGTTGATTTGCATTTATAGCTTTTCCTCAGTGGCCTGGTGTTGAAGTGTTTTATGGACCTTGGCCTAATGTTTTTCGAAATAGTGGTCTTCAATGTCTCTGCAGACATTGGAGTGAGAAAAATTATGAATAAACCTGAAGCTAGAAATGTATCGGGATTCGAAAAATATTGTTACCTAGGTACTCTAAATATCATAAATCATAAAGAACTAAACAGTAGATACGCACAATATAACATACTATAAAAGTACACATACCTATGTAAACATTTTTATAATCTTATTATACTTATTGAAAGAATCGTGTATATTTTTCATGTTTTTCAGAATCTTAAATTTATGGTTTGTTTAAAATTCCTCAACTCGTATAAAAGTTATCAGCTAGGTAGATAATCTATTATCATTGATGTACAATACATTTTTTATTGTTCTATGATACGTTGAGATACTATACAACATACCTATATCGTTATATACGATAATAAACGTATAATAAACCATGATTATAGGTAAATATACTATTTTATTATTCAATATAATAATAGGTAACTATTCCAAATAAAACTTTTTAAATTATTGATGAGAAAATCAATCCATTCTGAAACTGTAGCTTCAGTGACCCATCCAAAAAATAATGGACATACAACTGTTAGCCTCTATAGGCTATAATTATTAGTTATTATTAGTTAAAATAGATCACGAATTTGTACGATTTGCATATTATTTTTGCATTATACTATGAATTATTTAAGTATATTATATTATTGCAAACATCAACATTTTTACATTTTATAAGTACTTATTTTACGATTTGAACTGCATGTTAAAGTATTTTTTTAAACATTTATAAAAAAAAAAATCTTCAACATTTTTTATCAAAATTGAATTTTAGTATTTATATTTTTTGATTATTATCTATTGTAATAAATTGATACAAGTATGCACGGATTTTCATTTATTTTATTCATATTTCGTAGTTAAATATAGTAAAACTCGCATAGATATATGCACTAGTAGTTACTTTAATAATATTAAGCATAACCTGGTACATAACTATTTACTAAGCAGCCTTATCTATCAATTTTAGACTAGGTACCTATCACTAAAATAATAAAAAGAATAACAAAATATCGATTCAAATCTCGGACCTGCTGACATTAGGTATTTCAGTTGCTACAAAACATTTAACGTGTGCGCTTCGCATCGAGCTTTCTTTTTAAAATACCTGGGCTAACTCCAGAACTAATTATCATTTATCACTCATTGAGGAACATGATTCAACGTTTTTCCAATTATTATTGTAAAAATATAAAACAATTTATAAGTATTGTGTTAATCAGGTCAACCCAAATAACGCAATTTCTATACAAATGGCTCAAGATATTTTGGGCTTAATAGGAATAATGGTTAGATACGAATTTAACGTAGGTACTTAGGTACAATCGAGTTAAAACTTATATCACTTATTTGCGTACTTAAGTACTTAATGATTCGGTAAGGTGGTAAAATCAATAGTATTACATATTTACATGTAGAGTATGTATAGTTATGTGTCTTCTGTTTTCTGTAAAATGTAGGTACACACTACACAGTATACATATAGTCATCTTAAAATTTCAACTGTTAAAGAAACTGTTAAACGCGTACACTTAAAATACCACGCAAAAGCTCTCTTACACTTAAACCTATTGGCCATTAGTTACAGCTCTCTCTCGTTTCAAAACGTAAAGTCCCAAATGCATTAAGTGGGCGTCTTAAATGACAATGGTTGCAGAGATATTTTAAAATAAATTCCTTATCCATCTCAAAAAAAAAATAAAATACATTCATCGCGTAGATTCTATCGTCTATCTCTCATCTCATATTTTTTTTCAAATATAATCATATATTAGTTTATCAATATTTACTTGTATAATTTTGCAGAACATATGTATACAAATTGTATAAATTATCTTGTAAAAAAAAGTTTTTTTAACGAATTGTGTTTAATGCAGTTAGATGAGCTACTATCTACACATTTGAAACAAATAACTAACTAAAATCTAAAATTACAATATATTTATACTATAATTTTTCTTATTTTTCTTATTCTAACTGTTGTTTTAATTTCAATTTCAACTTTGTTTGATGCATATATCGAGTTCAGTAAATTTTTGTTTAAGTTATAACAATTTTAGTCATCAATATTATAGTAAAAAAGAATAGAAAAAAAAAATTTAAAACACATTTAATGCAAATTATTCATACTTTAGTCACCTATTTTAAAAGCATAACATAATTTCTAATAATTTAACTTTCAAGTAGGTATTACTTTCAGCAATCATCACTAATTAGGTATTAGTCAATTTTATATGTGTTTTCTCGTCAATAATGTATAAATGTCATTTGGCACTGTGATTGCCTACCTATTATTGTATAATATATAACAAACCTCACTGTTGGCACAATACTAGGCAGAAAATAAATTCTAATGGGGTTACCTATTACTTATTCTCTCTCTCTTTCACACACACACACACACACACATACAGCTGATAGTCACCTAGTGGCATCACTGAACTCCTCACAAATATCAACGTGTTTCGTCTATAAAATAATATTTATTATGTATGAGGTAACCTACGTGAAAACTGAAAACGATAAACCGTCTCAACTTCTCGAGTCCGTAAACAGTATAAGACGGACATATTCTATTTATTTATTTTTTATTAGATACACTTTTTATAATATATTTTTTATTTTGACGTCGTAACTATAAACTCAATTGGGTAAATAGTAAGTAAATACTTATGCAGGTACAAAATATATACTACAGTTTACGAGAGAAGAATCCAGAAATAATGGCATTGATATGCGTCTAAAATGTTTACGAGAATCTATGTAAGCGTTGCAACTTAAATTATAATGATGTATACTTAATTGATAATCTAATTACAAACCGTATCTCAACGCATAAGAACCATTTTAGTATAATAGCTATTATCTAATTAGAAGCTAATGTCTAAGCAACAAGATGGAGCCCTAGGGATTTAATGGATCTCCAAATCAGACATTTTATAACCGGTGATTATGACAATATGATAACTACTTATGTGTTTATTCTTAACTATCATATACAAATAATATATTTGGATTAGTTAATGCTTATCATTGTACTTGTATATTGGATAAAATATCTAAATTAACGTATCCAACATGCAAAAAAATCCAATACCAAAATGTTGAATTCACTATTTAGTAGTCCGTAAAATGTAGTGCCTTAAATTGTAGATTTTTTAATCTAAAAAATTCCAGACTAAAAAAATATATAATTTATTACATTAATTACGTGGGTTTGAATTGTATACATTAAATATATTTAATTTAGTAGGTATATGACATAATATATAAAACAAATATTTACTACTTAAACATTTTATACATAACCTTACGTCTGTAAGAACTGTTTAAATTTTACATGTAATTTTTTTCGCAACCAAAATCAAAAAATCAACGTCTAAACAGAAATGTGCAACATGTGAAAAATCAAATTTAGTACCCAGCAAAATATGTTAATGTGAATTAATATAGTTAAAGTTGTCGTCTATCTATTCCACTCATCAAAACTTTAAATGCTATAAAAAGAAACTATTTTATTCAATTAAAATACTAAATAATACCTAGTATTATTATCACTATAGTAGTGTCTTCTATATAGTAACTTAACACTAGTTAAGATTAGAAAATTAAATTATTGTCTAGGTACCTACTCATAATTTTAGCTTTATCTACTGATCCCTTTTATTTACTAGTATTATTATTAATAACTTTAAAGAAATATATTTCTAATACACACACACACACACACACACACAAATATATGTATATATATATTTTATATGAAGTATTCTACGCTTATTGTTATTTTATATAACTAACAATACAATACTAGGTAAATATTCTATATTATTACCCATACTCGTAACTCGTAAATATCTCACATTCTCACACACAGTTACCCGCTTTTACTTAAAGTGTATATATATAGTATCGCCAGTGCAGTATGAAGAGGTGAAGACCAAGGGGAAAGTTTTTTTCATAGCGACGTTTTTGAGAGTGGCAAAATATTAAAAGTATTTTTCTTATGTATACAAGTGTACCTACTCTCTCTAGTCTTATTACAAATATGAAATATTAATATTTAATATAATATAACAAAACAGAATTTCTAAGTAGAATGATATTAAAATCCCTATTCATAAAAAAATCCTATCATCTTAGCAAAATCACTGCAATTTAATACCAATATTTTATAAACTCAAGAATTTTAATAAAAATAACCAAAAAATGATACACTCCTCCATCGAAGACAAGACGTTGCAATCACCCGCATCCGAATCGAATACACCTTCCACACACAATCATACTTAAATAGACAAAGAGCTCATCTAATATGTGACATATGTCACAAAGCACTAACTATTAAACATATTGTAGAGGATTATATACAATATACCTCAACAAGGTACATACCTGAACATGCTACTCAATATAACAGAAGTGCTCAATGAAGAACAAAATACGAAAATAATCCATTTTTTAAATATTACTAATGTTCTGAAAAAATTGTAAATTTTAAAAAACTTGAAAATCTTTAACAGTTAATGATGTTATCTTTAATATCTTTCTAACAAAAATAATGTAATATTCATGACAGGTTAATAACCTACACTGTGAAGTCTTAATTTTTAAATAAAAATAATAAAAATGTCTGAACATAAAAATTATAAACATAAATTTTATTAAATAAATTTTACAAAACATTTAGTATTAATAGTGGACATTATTTAAAGTTTTACTACAGTGCCTTTAGATATACAAATTTACTTTTGGTGACTGATAAAAATATTTTGTGTTTTGTCACCTTTATAGATACCTGTTGTTACTTTTACCAAGTATGTATAAGAGGTATAGTGTGACATGTTAAATGAAACAACTATAAGTATTTGTTTTATTGACTTTCTATATTGTATTATTTGTAATTATATCCTATTATAAGTTTTTTTATTTTATTGTGACATCAGTTGTTTATGTATCAACTGTAAACCATCATAAATTATACCTATATATATATATTAAAAATTATGTTCCTAGTATATTAGTAGAAATAATGTCAAATTAAATTTTAACTATTTAAATTTTATAATAACAAAAACTGTAACAAAGTAGTTATAATAATTTATTTTTTTTAAGAATATATGAAAGGGGATGCAACCCGCGTTCGTCGTCTTAACATTACAAGCTCATATAACATAACAATAATATTTTATATTCAGCAGTTAACTTTGAGTTTCATTGTTTTTAATATTAAAGTGAACTGACTGTTATAACATTTAAAGGTTACAATATCTTTCGAAGGTATTTTTTAATTTCTTTAATTTTAAAGGGAGTTATGAACATTTTTAAATAGTATTAACACATTAAGTACTTCCAACTCACCTGAAATTAAAATATTTAAAAAAACCTTCGAGTGAACACAAATAATGTTGTTATTTTTAAATTTTAATTTTAGTTTTTCACTCTAATATAAAAACTATATTGATACTAAACGTTAACTACTGATCATATAAATTTGCTCTACTATTGCATAAGATGAAGACGACAAAGTGAGAGTGTGGTGTCCAATATTTAGGGTGAGTGGCTTTGAAAATCTACCCTCGGGGAGGGGGGCAAAATTCGTCAACACGGTATATTTTTATTCCATATTAAAAAAGTATTATTATTTTTAGTTGTATTTTTGAAAGCAGAAATAGTTTCAAATGCTCAGACCTGAGGTGCTATTTTGTTGGTTTTTTTTTATTTTATTTTGTGTAATATTGTATTACTGTGTTATGTGGTTGGCCGTTTGGGCGTTATATTACTTAATACATTAATTCAAAAAAAAACCCTCTGGGGTAAAGCAAGCATTATTTGAAGCAAAAAATCTAACTCAAATATAATTGCACTAATGTATGTTAAAATAAAAATATTTTCCATTTCTCTTTTAATAAGTACGTAAATCTGAAATATCAATTTATCAATTGTAAAAACAAATATAAATATGTACCTATTCATTAAAAAAAATAGGACTGACTATATTCTGCAGTAGGTAAATAACTAGAAATATCGAAGGACATTAATCCTCAAAGTTCAAACGTATAGTTTTCGGAGATAAAGTATCTAATACAATTTTTTATAAGCAGACAACTATCTAATTTAGTAAAAAAAAATGTAATTAAATAATAACATTTAATTATTAAAATATAACATCTAAACATATTAAGTCAATAATAAATTAAATTTTTAAATAAAGTCTTACGGTGCTGAATTAATTGTGTACGAAAAACACTTTTTGTAAGCTAAACACTATAATTAATATCTTAAAATTCGTTTTAAATAATTGAAAAAGACCTTCGGCGATAAATGCACCAAAACGCATGTTTATATTATGTTTATTATAAATATATGCATTAGAATATAGTATGAATTGTTTTTATATTATTTTTTTTTGTTACAGTTTCCTAATTATACGCTAGATTGCAAGAATATCAAATGAAATAAGCTCTAGTGAAATTGTGGGAATTCAACGCGGTTGTTGCGAGTGTGAGAACCAGAAGCGCAAAATCATATTATAAAGCCTATCCGGCCAAGTTAAATTTATCATGGAATAGCGGAGAATCGAGGATCGGTAAAATATAAATTATGTAGTGACTCTTTATATAATTGTATAATACTATGATGAGGTTCATTTCATATTAATTAAATATTAACAAAAACGACGTTCGAGAATAAACAAGGATAAGACATTTTTCTAAAATAACTAAAATAATATAGCTCAAATGTATATCGACTATCGGTATATTTAATGAGACATAGGCGTATATTGAAGTGCTGGGGAGGACTTGGCCCCCTAAAATTATTTGATACTTTTCTATGAAATTATATTAATATTTTAATAAAATAATAGTAATCATTTTTTATCAAAATAATTATTACCTTTAAAAAAATATATATAAAATCTCCTTCTACAATTGATAGATATATGATTTCACCGGACCAACCGGAGATTCAACCTGATGCTTGTAGAATTAATTAATAACAAATGTCAGAAACAAATAAACATTTCAAGTGTCATAAGCTACACAACTTGGTGTTACTATTATTATTAGCTGGAACAACAAGTTTGCAGTAATTCAATTACCAGCAAACATATATTATACTGATTAAAGCGAGTTCAAATTTGTTCTAACTAGACGCATATATTATAATAATAATTTTAAAATAGATAACAAACATAAATTTGGCCGAATTACTTTAAATAAGCCTGCATTGTTTATCTTCGAGTGCTGTTTACATAATGTTCCGGCACATGACGAGTTCGGGAAAAATAAACCATCTGTTTTGATGCTCACATCGAAAAAAAACAGGGTTCACTCCGAAATTTAAAATCCAATTAAATTATAAATATGTACCAACAACGAGCAATAGATAGCTTTAAGTTGTTTAGGTTTAGTAGGTACTTATATTATATAGATTAACCACACGGCAATAATCTGGTTGATACGTTATATTATTGTAATATAAAACTATATTCTGACCGAGGCAATAATACTATGATAAGTAAAGCCAGCAAACACCCAACAAAATAACCATTGGTTATAATGGGAAGTCACAAAGTCAGATTAAAATCGTCGGTAAGCAAAATAATATTAACGCTATTTCGTCTTTCGCCAAAAACGGGCATAAACGGTCCCGGGGCAATAAAACACACACACGCTGTCATTGATATATGGCTTCAAAATGTATCAATAAAACGCGCCTGCCGATTGTTATTTAACAACAACAATATTGTAGGCACCTATTATAACAAATAATAAGTATTATTTGTTATTTTATTTGGAACAAAATATGTTATATTAACAATCCCATGGAATTTAAATTAATGCCTCAGCTTTATAGTGAATGCCTACAATAAGACCCACCGTTGAAAAACATATTCATCTCGCAGAAAAGTAATTCGCCGAATGATGTATTTGTTTATTTACTTACTGAAAATACGAGTGAATTCCAAGTTACAGAACATATACATAGGTACCTGATATTTATTAACAATAGGAATTAAAAACATAAACATAAATATAATAACATAATTCACTATTGTTTTTTGAAATTACATTTTCGCAATAATAAATTAAATAATATATGAAATAAAAATAAACTGTGTTTTAATCGTTTAACAATATACTAAAAAATAATAATACGTTAAAAATCTATCAACACAAGTCCTAATATAATATGGGTGCATATAAAAAATAAATGTGATTGTAAATGTATAACCCTACATAATTATTTTTTCTCTACGCAATATTTTCATTAATTTAATACGCGTAGTTAAAACTGTAAAATACGAAACCACAAAGTGTGTGCAATAATAATACCATCACACAATTCACACCAAGTGACAAGACGTGACATCGTGACGAAAACACGGACTGGGTAGTGGGTAGGTCGTAGGTACCTATATATATATATATATATATATATATATATGAACTTAAAGTTTATATAACAACTGTTTATCAGTTCAACGGTTACAAGTTTACAACACATGAAACGGGACGTCGTGTCTACAATGTCTACTTATGTCTTAAAGTACCGGCACAGTATACACTTTTTGATAAACGTATATTATATGAGTCATGCAAGTGCATGAAAAGCATATTATTATACGTCCAACTATTGTGTTCAGAAATTGGTATATGATAGCATATTTTTTCTTGCGGGATTCACCAAACTTCAATGTAAAACTTAATTTAAGTTCCGATTATATATTATGTTTATGACAGCTTTATCTTGCGTGTATACAGCATTACAGTAACAATAAATATGTATATACACAATATATTTATAAATTATGCAAGATAAATAGTAGGTAAATACCACACACTCGCAGTACGACGTGTATATTTTTCAGAACTTAGTAAATATTGTAATATTCTCTTACATATAATACAGCAGAGTTAAAAAAAATATACATATATAATTAATATATAGGTTTACAATAATTGTAATTATTACTATATTTATAACGGTAGGTAGGCAGTAATTCAGTGGCGTATTCAGTTAGAGGTTAGATTGGTAAATCGACCCAATTTAAAATGTCAATTACCTAATCTAACCTCCAGTCCAAATTGTGTTACTATTAACATGAAAATAACATATTTAAAAAAATAATAGTTTAATACAAACGCCACATGAGGAGTCTATCGGTTCCATACTTTCGAAATATCATTATAACGTAACGATATAATGTTATTGATTAATTATGTGTATTATATATATATTATTATAATCCTAAACATGGTATGATAACAATAATCATAGTAAATTATGGTATGCTACACGATGTGATGCTTTGTTAAAAAGAACAAATGACCAACTGGATAATAGTAAATACTAGTAATTACTAGTAATAACTAAATGTAATGATAATTCTGATATTTCTGCCCATCTCTAATACAATTTCTGTGGATAGGTACTCTCCCAACGAACTTTACTACATTTTATCAAACAAAAAGCTTACACAGATATAGAATTATTTACTGATTTACCCTTCGTAAGTGACAGACTGTTACACTTATTTTACTTTGCAGTTTGTCACTATTATTATCAGTTAATTATTTTGTCTACTAACTGTTACCTACTCATTTTTTTTTTTTAGTTAAAATTTTCAAACAAAAACTAAAACTTAAAATAATGACACTCAATCGACCATAGAGCCATAAAAAACGCTAAGCATAGAATGGAAAATAACTGAAAAAGCTCTCCACTACAAAACTGCAAGGAAAAAAACTAAAAACATACATTCCTCAAAATGTCCTAATGTCTTTTTCATTATTGTCACCAAGTATGCATTTGATTTATTAAAAATATACAAATATATGTAAAAACTAAATATTTGAAAAATATGACACTTTAGTACATCTGTTTGGTCACAAATACTAAAAAATTTTGTTTTTCTATGGAAACCTATAGGTCTTAATAACTATATTAGAAAATTCTTCGATATGTACTTTAAATGACAAAAATCAAAATGAATTAAATTTTCAAACAATACGCTACGTTCTTATAATGTCAAAACAAATACCTACTAATTTTACCGTAGGTAATATAGTTGTAGAACAATCATAAATATTAAATCTAATCTATACTGTTGGAGTTGAATCTTTATAATAATTAAGATAAGGTATAAAAAATTATTATCCCTATTATACAGAGTGATTGACCAAGCATGCACACCCCCCTTTTTTCCCAATAATACAGTTATTTAAAGATATAGGGGCTACAGTGATTTGAAAATTGTAATGATTAATATTAATCTATCAACAATTATAACTCGTAAAAATGGTCTAAGTATAATAAATACTAGATTCAATACTTGTATTGCATCTATTTTATATTTTTATAAAAAAATATTTAAGGACTATTATTCTTATTATAAACATTTTAATAACTGAAAAACGATTCGTTCGAATTTTGAATTAAGTAGATACAAATAGGAAAAATAGAAGATTGTATCTCCACAGAACAATTTTTAAGTAGTACAAAAAAGAATTTGAAAATGTAGTCTTTAATTATAAAGAAAAAATTCCAAAAATCAGAATTTGAATAAATTCATCATTAAAGGAAACATTTGGGATAAGCATGTAACAAATAACAGTGACAAATCACTCAATCATCCTGTATAGTAAATTAAATAATATTATATTTTTTAGATAGATAATATTTTATTTTCTTCTTGCCCTTCATCGATGTTAAAATATACCTACCATAAGACATGAATTTTTATATGTTTATAGTTGAAATATGTAGTAATATGCATTTTATTAAAAATATGTAAAATAAAGTAACCATCATTTGCTTTAACATGATGAGATTTATGGAGATTAATAACAAAAGTAATAATTATAAATTGCAAAAAAAAAAACTACCAATACTTATAACTCCTAGCCTTAATTATAACAATATAATTGAAACGTTTGCAAATATAAAAAAGAAAAAAACAATTTTAGTTATACTTAATTAAAATATACATATATAATAGAGGATATAATTGTATATAAAATCAAATCAAGGTACTGATTTATTTATTAGATAATTGTTATTTATATAATATAAAAGTGTTAGGTACCTACAAGCAATTAAAGCTTTTATATTTTATTATCTTTTTTTTTTAATTTTCATTATTTACTATTTATGGAAAGTCTGAATAATTATCAGTTGAATATCGTAGAGAATTATCTACATAGTATTAAAATTTTGAAGTAATTATAATATTTATTTTTTCACAATGAACATGTAAAATATATTTAATATTTCAAACATTTAAAGTGATGACTCAAGATCTAGAGAGGTGAAAGGTAAAAATATTTTAAAATAAATATCACTTGCTTTTAACAAAAATTTCATAACCCAGTTTCTGTTAAATGTCTCGACCCATAGTTATAAATGCATAGACATGCCCCTGAGTAATGTAAGTGTATATGTAGGTACAAATATTTTAGTAACTACGTTTGAAATGATTTTTTGTAAATAATTGAATGAATTTTCATTATTTTATTATAGACTAAAGACTATATTGTAGAGCAACGTTTTCAGAAAAAATAAAATATAAAATTAAATAATGTGTTGGATATTATATTGAATGAGTATGACACTATAAAAATGATTAAAAAAAAAAAAAATCGAAATTAAATCTACTTAAGCTGATATTAGTGGCCAATAATTATCACTATTTAAAGGAACACTAATAATTAATATAACGGTTGTACCTATAAAAAAACATTATATAAAATTAATATATTATCAAAAATATGATATTAACACGAAGGCACTGTTATGTGTAAATATCAGACTTCTACAAACCACCGCACACCGCTTTTAATTATATATGTCATAATTATATTCTATACGCAAGTAAAATACCTAAGTCAGCTAAACTTGCATTTTAATGTTAAAAATATATAGGTATTAGATAATATAATATATTATTGTATATTTATACAATGTATACTTTAGGTAGGAAATAAATTAAAATTTCAAAAAAACTTTCATTTTATTTATTTGTATTTTGTATCTATTTACAATGACCGTCATTGTATTTTTAAAAGCCATAAGGTAAACACATTTGTAATGGTTTCATGGCCCATGGACTTTTCAATAAAATTATTAAATTCAACATCTGGAATTGTATTCTTATGTCAACAATTGCGTTATTGTGCGTTATTTAAGAAATATTGTGGGTATTTAATGTAAAATATTACAAGACAATTTTATTGTATCTTATTTTTCATTTAAAAGTAATGACTATCATTATATATAGGTAGTATACCGAATTATACTTTTATTTATTATTGTTAAATATTAATACGCTCTTATGCACACACAACTTTTTTATCCATTTTAAATGGTAGCTTCAATAAGTAGCTTAAATAATACTACAAAGTACTGAACAGATATTTTAGTATTAAAATATACATTTACGGTTCATATTATAATAAAGGATCTTAGACTTAGAGCCTTAACTTAGACCTGAAGCCATGAACGTTATTATTAGTCGCATCGTCCTTTCCCAAAACGTATAAAAATCGGTAAACCTAACGGTATGTCAAAAAAATTCTCGTATTTTAATTTTTTTCTGATACACATATACGCAAGACTATACAATATAGAAAACAATATTTGAGCAGAAGATGTTGAATAAATTTGAATTTTTTTAATTCAAATGTTAAGGCAAGAACCGTAGAATTGTGTAGGACGTCTACATATCTACTGCGGTCTATATGTACCTACACACAGAGAAAAAATAATCACATAGCAATTTTATCATAACTTACTACTTAGGGTACATTTGCTTCTCAAAATACACTCAAAAACTATAGTTGAAAGTTTTTCATTATATGCATTGCAGGAATGACATTTCAGGTTTTAAATAGTGTTGCCAAAATTTAAGACAGGTCAAATAATTTTTTCAGCAGGTTATTTAAGCATAAAATTATAATTTATAATTATATATTTGAAGCAAAGATTTTTAAATATATTTATTACAAACAACTTTAATAGTAATAACTAGTTATTAATATCTACACTTTTATATGAAATTAATGATTTAACTTTGGACCATTCATATAGCTACCGAGCAAATTTCTTGTATTTTGTAAGCCCGGGTCATATTATGGTACAGGAAAAAATAGGGTCGCCAAAAAACACCCTGTACCCCTAAAGCAATGTGCATACATCTTTTGATTAGGTAGCTTATAATAATATAATAACGTTATAGACATTAAAGTAGTTATTGATGAGTATAAAATACTATAAATATTGTTTTATTAAAAGTTGCTAACAAATTTTATACTATGCAATTACCGACTGAATGCAAATTTAACGAAGAAGAAAAAAGAGCACAGAATAACTGCAGGGAACCTCTATGTAATAATCGGCCTGATTACCAACCAAAAAGGTCATCTTATTTCTTAGAGGTACTGATGACTATAAAAAAATATAATAACATATTTATCTAAAATATTAGATATAAGTTTTATTTTAGTTGTAAAGTAAAGCTCATCCAAAACATATACTTAATTTTATTTGAATAGACTTACATTCATGACAAATTGTATAAGAAAAGCCAATGAGTGAATGATCCCTGCTGTCAAAGATTACAAGTTATAAATAATTTACGATTAGTGAAAAAAAATGTTTACTTTCTGACAAAAACTTAATTATGATATTGTTACTTCACTTATTTTTATTTTAGCTAGGACTAATTTTAAGTTCTGAGTAAAGCAAGGAATATATTAATTTTACAATGATGTGTTTGTTTTTCTTTTAGATTCTGAGTGGAGCGAAAAAATATTAATTTTACTGTGTTGTGTTTTTTTTTTTGTGTGTTTGTCATCACGTTTTGGTGCAGTAAAAGTGTTCTGATTTTCTTCATCTGCATCTTTTTGATAGGAAAGTGAATATAGTTAGTACTTCGGAGAAGGGGGGCCAAAAGTACGAAATTCCCAATAGTTTTTAAACGCATCGGAAAAACAAAAAAAAAAAGATTAAGGAAAAATAGAAATTTTTTCGCAAAGTAACTTATTGATAAAATTGATTTTCATTATTGGTGTAACAATAAAATCAATAATAACAATGGATACATAACAATTTCACAAAATGTTTATTTAAGCATTTTCTATACACCATAAAACTTTTAAAATATTTTTAAATTTTTTTAAGTGATTTATAAGCATAATAAATTGTCCAGTATTTTATTTTTTTTTTTGTAATTATCAATAAAAATTTTTTCAATCAGTCAAAAAACTTGAAAATTTAATACAAGATTCTTTCTATCTTGTATGTGAGAATTAAAAAAAAAATATTGAGCATAAGTCCTCTAATAATTTTATATAAGCAACTAAAGTGAAAATTACGACAAAATACATAAAAAAAACACAAAAATTTACAAATTTTTTTGATTAAGAAATTTATAAAAAAATTTCTATTTAAATCTAAGATTTAAAAATTCAAAAACAGATTTTCTATAAATTTTCTACCTTTCTAGAAAAAAAAATTGTTAGAAAGTCAAACTAATTTTTTGTGAACGTTTAAAATTAGCCATTGGATATTCATACATTTTCTCCGTGAACGATTTTCTTATTTTGATGTAATTTAAAAAGGAATAACCGTAGATATTTGAACTTTTCACAAAATGTTTTAATTATAATTTTTTAAGCACGAAAAATTTTTAAAAAATATTTTGATAATTTTTGAACCTAAGGAATTTTCAGTTTTTTAACATTTTTTTTCTGTAATTATTGATAAAAAAATGTTCGTTATGTTAAATAGCTTGAAAATGTAATACAAGAATTTTTAAAGCTAAGGATTGAAAATTTTAAACAAGTTTTTTTGTAAGTATTTAATAGTGTAACCAAAAATTTAAAAAAATATATATAAAAAAATTAATTTTTATAAACATTTCAATTTCAAATTTGGACAAAATTAGATATAATGTATATCAATGTTATTTCTTTCGTTGTAGTTTAAAAATATTTTTGAGAGTTCTTAAAACTTTTAAAGTATATTATTATATTTTATACACTTCATTCATTTTTCGAATGCAATGTTTTCTGTAAAAATGGATTCAACCTACTGTATTATTAATAGTAATAAAATTAATTATTTTAATAGCAATAATATCTTAAAACAGGTACACTTAATTATGTAAGCTGACAAACCGCCTTCGCTCATAATTGTTTTTCGTATATAATGCTTTATATCATTGAATACAAATTTAACACATCCATGAAAGTGACCCACTCGATACCTACCTACAGAAGAGCGATACCCACTTACCTTTTTACCACACAACCTTTTTTTATTTTTCACACCCTACCATGAAGTTTTCACTCGTATATGGTTTCCTATAATATACCTAATGGCATAATGCAAATAATGTGATTAGCTTATATTTTATAATTAATAGTTATATTATCCCGTTAAAAATCAGCTGTGATTTGATTTTTAGTGGTTCGAAACCTAAATTCTAAAATTCTAAAAGCTAAAGAATGAGTAAAATACAAAATACACACTTTAAACATTAAACTCCAATTATAAATAGTACCGACCTACTATATCATCTAGTCCAATATCCACAGTTATATAAAAAATATAAATACAATTTTCTTAATGAAGACATATATAGCTACATAGGTACTAATGTTTCGATGACTATAATTTATAACAGAAGTTATTGTACCAATAGACACTAAATCAGTTCCATCTAATCTTAACAAATTACGATTATTGTTTGATTATTGCACTTACCTTAAAGTTATATAAAAACTTACCTAACTGATAATTTTCTATTGATTTTGATATTTTTAATATATGGTCGTTCACTCATACTATATAATATCTACCTATATATATATAGCTTTATATATTATGATGTATTCCGTTTTTATTTCAGAGCGTAATTTATTGTGAATTTTTGAAATAATTTATACATCTTAAAAAATTTTGAAATTTTTGGAATTTATCACATAACGGTTTACCTATAATAGTTGAATAGTTAGTAAATTTCATAATATATTTATATCTCAGAATATTTTCTCGATTCTATACAATGAGCAAATTGTAAAATAATATTAAAAAGGAATCGTTTTCAATTTTTATTTTTAAATTATGTTATTTCTTTAGATATTTTTTTTTTTTTTTTTTTTTTTTTTTTTGATAAAACTTTCCAATACATCATAACTATTGATTTAATTATTACATTTGGGAGAAAAAAATTAGTACCTTTAAAAATTTTATAAAAAGAATTTGAAATGACTATTAACTTTCATAATTCATTTTGGAATCTATACGACTATATTATCATTAAAATAAATATAAATTATACAATATATACTCAATGCTACCTTAACCTATATTCAAAAATGATAAACGTCTATTAAAATTTATTATACTAATATAAATTGTTATAATCAGGTAATCGTCATTATTATAAAAGTTATGAAACTATATCAAAAAATTATATTATTTCTGTTCCTATTATACTTATGTGTTCAATACATATAGGTATTATGATTATAAAATCATAAACTGATACCTATAAAGGGTGTTCTTTGCCCATGAGTAATAATATATAATAATATTTATTTAGGAAATCACAAACAGAACACAAATATAATATTTTATTATAATATACTAACAAGTAACAACTAATAAGTATTATTTATTATATTTGGATTCAACATTGAAGATAAACATAGATAAATTATTCATCTTTATTGATTTATTAAAGTAATCCATTATACAATATATTGTATATGATGCTAACACACTGAACAATTATTTAAAAGAACCTCTCAATGAAGCAAACGGCACATTTTCTAACAATAATAAACACTGTATATATACATTGTAAAACGTTGTAAATAGCTCAACATCTTAGTTCTTAGATTTTATATACAGCTGTAAACTAAAATAATTATATTTCATATTGTAATTTAATTTTGTAAAAGTACGCTATGCATATAACCATAGATGTTGAAACTAAATAATAGTAACTCACAATAATAATTAAAAAATGCATATAAAGTAGACACCACTACGGAGTTAAACGTATCTTATACAAAAAAACATATTATTATATAAGTATCTACAACATTTAATTTATCCAAAAAATTTAAGTAAATCTGTAATATTATAATATTATTATCAATATAATATTAGTTTTTAAAATAACATATGAATGTAACATTTGCTGTTTATACAGTATTATAAGATATTACTGTTATTGTCATTATTATTATTATGTCGTATTTTATTTGGACATTTTATTTTTGACATATTATTAGATGTGTTATAATGTTTGCTGGTGCACGGTTTGATAAATACAAATTAAATGTAACTGTTAAATAGTTGTACAATAATCAATTTTTTTTTTTTTTTTTGGACTTTAAATATAATAGATTATTTATTCTAAGATTAAATTACCAACAATTTCTCGTTTGTAAAAAATCAAACTATACAAAAATTATTTTAATCTCGACTAGTGACTGCTTGACAGGAGCGGTGAGTTAGAGGCATTTGGAATGTGCTGACCCAGTCCTTTTAGTCACGTATAACATCGTGTAAACCGAATGGATTACACGCTTGCTATGTCCTGAGTCCATACATTTGTAAAAAATTCCCAATAGTTTTTAAACACGCCGGGAAAAACAAAAAAAAAATTAAAGAAAAACGGGAATTATTTCACAAAGCAAATTTTTGACAAAATTTATTTTTATTTTTGATGTAACAAAAAAAATAATGACCGTAAATACATAAAATTTTCACCGATGTTTATTTAAGCATTTTCTATACACCATAAAATTTTCAAAATATTTTTGAATTTTTGTAAGCTATTTATAAGCATAATAAATTTTCCGGTTTTTAATATTTTTTTTTATTATTATTATTATTTTGATAAAAATTTTTTCAATTAGTCAAAAAACTTGAAAATTTAATACAAGATTCTTCGTACCTTGTTGTATGTGAAAATTAAAAAAAATATTGAGTATAAGTTTCTAATGTTTTTTATAAGCGTTTAAAGTTAAAATTAAAACAAAATACGTAAAAATCACGAAAATTTGCAGTTTTTTTTTTTTATTAGGAAATTTATAAAAAAAATGTTATTTAAATCTATAATTTAAAAATTCAACACAACATTTTCTATAAATTTTTCTACCTTTCTACAAAAAAAAAATTACTAGAAAGTCAAACTATTTTTTACGAGCGTTTCAAATTAGACATTGGATATTCACCCATTTTTTCCGGAAACGATTTTATGATTTTGATGTAATTTAAAAGGAATAACCGTAGACATTTAAGAATTCCATAAAATTTTTAGATTACTATTTCCTATACGCCAAAATAATTTAAAAATATTTTGACAATTTTTGAATTAGTTGCAGGTCTAAGAAATTTTTGGTTTTTTCAAATTTTCTTTCTTTAAATGTCGATAAAAAAATATTCATTGTGTGAAATTTTTTGAAAATTTAATACAAAATTTCTCATATGTTTTTAAAATATTATATCAAAAATAATAAAAATATATATGCAACATTTTTTTTATAAGCATTTAAACTTCAAGTTTTGATTGAAATTCATCATAGAACATTTGCAAATTGTTTTGTAGTTAAACATTTATAAAATGTTTAGTCTTTATAGCTAAGGATTGAAAATTTAAATCAAGTTTTTCTTAAGTATTTAATAGTATAACCAAAAAATCAAAAAATATATTAACATGGTTAATTTTTATAGACACTTTAAGATCAAATTTGGACGAAATTAGATATTTAAATAAAGAATATCAATGTTATTTATTTCGTTGAAGTTTAAAAATATTTTTGAGGGTTCTTGAAACTTTTAAAGTATATTATTATATTTTATACACTTAATTAATTTTTCGAATGCAATATTTTCTGTAAAAATGAATTCAACCAATTGTATTATTAATAGTAATATGAATTATTTTAGTAGCAATATCATAGAATACACTTAGTTATGTCGACTGACAGACCGTCTTTACTCAGAATCGTTTTTCGTATACAACAAATTATATCAATAAATTCAAATTTCACACATCTATGAAAGTGATCCACTCGACACATATTGTACAGCAAAGCGATACCCACTTACCAGCCTTTTTATTGTTGTATACTTGCCAAATTGAATTCTATCTATCGATGTCAATAATGAATAAAGATTAAAAATATATCTTGATTGACGTTTAACCGTATAAAGTGTTGGTGAAATAGAAAATATGATTAGATCAATAATTTTGTATTGGTACTTGTTATTAGTGGATAAAAAAATTTATCTTTTTAAAATTCGGGAAATGCGTTTTTGATTTAATTTTATTAGAAAAATCACTCAACATTTTTTGGGAAAAAATAATTTTCCAATTAATATAAATATCAATGTTTATCATGAAAAATTATGTTTGGGTGTCCTAACACAATACTGACGATGATATAAATTATAATAATTTATAATATTGAAATATTGAAATATATTAAATTTTAGTAACTACCGTTAGGTACTATATTACATTAACATTAAGATAACTATATAAACATATATTTTGTATGCATAGGTTTAAATTTAAACAAGAGCCCGTCTAGAATCAATCTATACAGATTGTTTATTGTTCACGTATGTATAATATTTGAGATCAGGTATAAGCTCAAATTTTGTGTATCTACTCTGCACCCTTCGTCATTCGTGTGTTACACTTCGTGATATAATATATTGTATTTTCCCCGACGCATACACCTTTATTACATTATAACTTATAACCTTTTATGCGTACACATACACTAGAACAATAAATCGATCAATTTCAAAATATCAATGTCTCGTTATAATATAATACTATGCATATTTATTATTGTTCTTAGTATTTATTATTTTGTATTTATACACAGAGGCTTCAGGAATCATAAACCCCGTGGGTGATGGGTCACTCCATAATGTATTTTAATGAATTTCGAGAATATCAATATTTATGTACTCATACGTAAATAATAAACAAACTATCGTTTTATATTACATCGTATATCGTCATATTATGTATTTTACTTTATTCTGGGTGTAACAAAAAATGTTTGAATCACGCGACGTCTATGTATATATTAAAATATTATATATGTGTATATATAGGTTTAAAATAATATAATACGTCATGAAACATTAGTTCACAGCGTTAATAATCAGTAGTAGGTGAACATGGAACATCATACTATTACTATACGTATAATATGGTATATATACAACAGCCACTACATGTAATTTAATAAGTAGCTTAAAACGCTATGACGTGAGTAAGCACATTAGCTATATTATATACCTACGTGATTTATGTTTATAATATACAAGGTGATTCTTTTTATAGTGAAGAGTAGAAACTTGTAGAAACAAAAATTATTCACGTTTTTTAAAATATTTTTTTTATACCTAACTTAAAGTGACTACAAAACAATATTTTTGAAAAAAAAATATGATTCTACGTTATACTTACAATTTTTTAATCTTATAACTTTCTTGAATGATAGCATACATTTTTAACTTTTTGTTACAAAACAAAACAATTTTTTTAAGAATTTCAATAATAAAAAGGTGGCCAGGTAGGTAAGTGAGTACCTACTGTACGAAAGGTGTAAAGTGGGTGACCCACTGTCACTATAATGGATATATTAAATTCCAATTCAGTGACATTATATCATTGTAAATGAAAATCGATTTTGAGCAAATACTATCTGCCTATATTACTAAGTATTATGATATATATATTATGATGCTATTGTTATCAAAGTAATATATTTTACTGCTAATAATAATACAGTTTATCTTTTAGATTGTTTAGTTACAGTATGAACTACTCATAAGTATGAGAAACCTTGTTTTAGATATTCAATCCTTAACTATAAAAATTGAACAATTTTTACATTTGTAATTATAAATAATTTAAAAATATTGTGGTTTTAATAAATTTTATCAACATTTTAACTTAAAATGCTTTTAAAAAAATTCCATCATACATACGTATCTTTAATATTTTTGAACTTCTATTATAAAAACTTATGAGAAACTTTGTATTATATTTTTAAATTGTTTGATATAGAGAATAATCTTTTATCAATATTTATAGGGAAAAAATGTTAAATGTCTATAAATAGCTACATTTTTAAAAAAAAATTATCATGTATAGAATAAGCTAATATAAATATTTCGTAAAAATCTCAAATACCTACAGTTATTTGTTTTCAAATTACAACAAAATAAGAACAATTTTCCATGAGAAATCGTTAGTTTATGGATGAATATCAAACATTGTAAAAATAACTTCAAACGCTCATAAAAAATTAATTTTACTTTCCAGTAAACTTTTTTTTTTGCTTAAAAACTACTAAGAGTTTTCAATTTTGACCTCTCAAAAGTACTAGTTAGATTTACTTTTTCGCCAAAAAAGAAACAGAAGTTGAAAATCAAAGGATTATATAAACTACTTATCGTGTACAGTGTACACAGTCATAAAAAAAACATACATCATTTTAAATCAGCACATTTATCAATCACCTCAGAATATGAAAATCAAATTTTGAGTGAATAGTTAATTTTTTTTACGTTTGATTCTGAACATATTACATTTATGTCAGAGTATAGATGTGAATTGCATAATATTAAAACTACCAAAAATATTCAGCTAAAATTACACAAAAAGTAAACTGGGAAAAACAATGTAAAAACAATATTTAAGTAAATATAAAAATATCAATGAAAATCAAATATAATATTTAAAAAAATGTATGCATTTATCGAATATGCTTTTTTTTGTAAACTATAACTAAATGCACAAAACTTTGTATTCAATTTCACAAAACAAATTTATACCTTGCCTTTAAATATACTACAATCACAACGCAAAAGCATGTGAATGCAATGAATTCCGAACTTAGTTATAAGTATTTAAAGTTTAGATGAGCACAAGGATACCTACCACGTAAAATGTTAGTTATTTATAAGTTATAAGTTATAACTAATCAACTATTATTTTACTACTCGTTTGAAATTTGATTTTTTTATCATACTGAAATTTTCAGCTAGTTAATTAAATAGCTAATTATTCCGATTCGAAACATAAAATTAAAAAAATAATAATAAACTTAATAAATAATAACAATAAAAATAATAGTAAGTTAAGTATAAAAAAAATTATTTAAAAAACGTTAAAGAATAACCCTATATATATATGTACCTGCCAATATCACTATATTATCGTTATTCGTTAAGCAGATTATTATAATTGAATGTTTATTATAAGTTGAAGTTTCTAATTTATAATGAAATAGAAAAATATAAATTTAATAAATTAGGTGTTTTATTATTATTATTATAGATAACCTAACGTCCTAACTTAGATGTAACCGTAAATATTATGTACCTTAGTACCTACCTACTTAGTAATTATATAATTTAGACAAATAAATTTAAAAGATAACATTGATCGAAGACATTTAACTTTTGAATTATATATATATACAGTCTAATTAAAAAACTGGTCTTATCATTATACGTTACCAAGTTACTTTATACAAGTATACTTATTTTTAATTGTTCACGTATATATTATTTTCTATACACAAATAATTATTTATATAGCACATACGTCACATAAATTGAAATAATAAATTTACACCCATAGAAATAATTGTTGTTCATTTCACTTTTTTTAGTGAATAAGTATATACCAACATAATAGTAAACTATACTTAGTTGTAACATAATACATTAAGAACAAGTAGATAGGTACATATCACAATATGCGGGCTACTCTTCAAATTAATTTAATTAAAAATGTAATATTACCCATTCAAAAACCTTTTTTCTATATAGGCAATTTTCAAGCTATTAAAAAAACTATTAATAAACATATACTATTTATGTATTATTTAAAAAATATTTATACATTTTGTACCCATTAACTTTTTGAAAACAATACAATAAATTATGCTCTAATCAGAAAGAAACTCAGAAGAGGTCGGAGGATTTAAGAACCATTTATTTATACTTAACGATACAATGATGATAATATACCAAATGATGTATTACACAATATGTAGGTAATCTACAAATTATTATAAGACAAATTTATTTTGAAATTGCAAGGTTACGTTGATTTTAATAGTATTTATATACAAAATGTGCAATTTATTATATGTGTTGTACAGTTGAAACAAACAAAATGAATACAATAGTATTGATTATTTGAAGTAGATGCCTATAAAACTATATAGTACGAAATATTAAATATTATTTTTATTTTAAAGAATTCGAAATGTATTTTTTTTTTATAAAATGTGTAAATAAATTACATCTTTTATTTTATAAAAATCAAGGGATAAGTATGTACCCACATATATATGTTGCCACGTTCGTAATACTAAATTGTTTCGCAATTTTACCGGAGCACATTGAACTTGATTATATTTAGACCCCCATTAGTTCCAAGATAACGATAGTCGTATAAGCTATTTTTCAAACATTCAATAATATGTTTAAAAATTCCATTTTCCATTTCTCAAGTTTTCGGAAAATGCGTCTTCGTTAATCGTTAATTTCATCGTATAAATTGTATTTGACATGGTAAGAGCGTGGCAAATTGAACACTAACTGAATTTGTAATATTTAATAGCATTTTCCGGCATGGGTTACGCGGTACAGCATATTTCAAATACTATATAGTACGATACAAACGAACATAATATGTGTTTGTGTACAATCTAAGGAAATATTCTGAGAGATTGAAAAAAAAACATTAAATACATTTTACAGTACACACAATAATAATTTACTTAGGTAGATACATATATGGACTTTTTAATGTAATTATATTTTTTAGCTACCTATATTATAAGTGCATACCCCTAAACATAAACTGCACTTGGGAGAGAAGTGAATAAAAATGCAGCTGTCCTCCTCCCCGTGAGAACAAACATAATTCCATTGTTAACACCATTTTCTTTAAATTATTTTTTTTTTAAAAATTAAATATTAACTTAATTGATGTTTTAAAATGAAAAAATAACATTCATTTATAAATATTATAAACAACTATAATAATTATAATATACATACGACTAAATATTTTTTTTCCATTTGACAAAAAAGAAAACTACGAGTTAAAAATAATAAGTATTATGTAATATGAAAATGTTTGGTAGCGAAGGTTCAAAACTGTAGTAAATCTGATGACTGCTGTGATAGTGTGCTACATATTATAATTTAAGTATCTAACTATAAAAATTGATTACACTTTAAATAATTATCATCGGTCATAATTATATTTGTCAATTATTATGGACAATTCCACTGCTCCATTTATAACTCTGTATACCCTTCGATACACAGTATGATATACTCTCGCAAGTCATTGGCATCGATAATGTGACATTTCAAAAGTTTTGCGTAAACATTATACATATTTATAATATACCTACGAACCGACTATCTGTTTTCTCCGACCAGGAGCACCACACCACCATTAACATCCGTTTATTATAACGGGTAAAGATAGAACAGTCATCATGTATTCATGTTATATAATAATAATAATAATAAAAACAGCAATAAGATAATACTTAATTGATATTATTATGTGGTCGAACTCACTTTTATTGTAATCGTCGTACGGATAATCCGGATAATCGTAGTCGACGTGGTCCATCGTACACCCGATTTACGATATGATAATAATTTAGGTACGCCGTCCGGCAGATACGTTGACGTAAAAAAAGGAACAATACCTAACGAAACTTTAAAATTCTTAAATTTGAACGGTTTTTTTGGCTTAACGGTACATGATTATAATAATTATATTGTGTTATTATATTATTATTACCCGTATACGGTTATTTAATAATTTGCGTATTATCGTGGAATATAATATACGGCGGAATCGGAGGCGATAACAACGGACAGTTTTTTTTTTTTTTTTTTATTATAGTATAAATTTACCGCGCGAGCGTATTAATAACAATCGAACAACACCGCCGGACGGGATGCGACTCGCGTACTGCTGGCGACTATACGTGGAGACCGTCGCACCCGTTCGTATCGCAACGTGCACTGAGGAGGGCGCCGCTTTTTCAACTTTCCTACTCGTCTATGGGCGGTGACTGGTGGCGGCGGCGGCAGATGTATAGTGGAGGTAACCGCGGCGGCGGCGGTGTACGTCGAGCGGTACGATGTATAATTATAGACGCGCCAATCTTGGTAAAAACTATTTTCACTCTTTTAATTTAAGTTTTTCGAATTAGGTATTCTCTCTCTCCCACCCCCGCACCGCTCAGTCCCGATGTACAAGTCGTAATGGCCGAGGGCTCATTGCTCAACCCCTAACCACATACCCGGTACCATTCCGCTTACCCCGACAGCTGCCACGCGAGACAATTGGTTTTCGCGAGCGATTCTATATATCGTTATAATACGTACATCGAGATTTTTATCTCGTACAATATGATAGCCGTTCTATAAACACGAAGCGCAGCACAGTATATGATCGAACGCGACCTTCGAAAATCGAGACGGGTTAAAGTTTAATTTTCACGCTCCGTAAAACTATACGTAATAACAATAATAAGTATGTGCTTTAACGGATGACTATAATATATACCATAATACTAGGACCCAACGACCCGATGACAACGACGACGACGATAACGAGTAACGACGCGCGTCCGCCTAGTAATTCGATCTACACGTAGGTAGGTACATTATAAAAATTGGTGTGTACAACAAACCTGTTATATAATATAATAAATTATATTACATAGTAGGTATATACGAGACATCGAGACGGGTTGGAATAATCGTTTTTCGAATGCGATAAACTTGGCTTTAAAATTGAATACAAACAATGTAACACGCTCGCCTCGCCGCGCCAGTACGACGGACACGAGAAACGCACTGCCGCGGCGGCGTGTGTTGTATCGATATAATTATTTTTAACAAACGTTAAAAAAAAAAAAATAATAAACTCGCGTTTACCTAATACTTACGGTGCCTATAATATATATATACGCATTTAATATACGAGAATACAGCGTGAATGATTAATATTCTGAAGTCGAACAATGTCTATAGACACAATATTTTGTCAAGTCATAAAGTTTCGGGATTAGTTTAGACAGGCGCGTCCCCATTCAAATGATTTTGATTTCTATTAATCAAAATCGCTATTCATTCCGAGACGAATGATGATAATATTTGTATGTTCGATTGTTAAAACGAAAGAGTGAAATTAATTTCACTTTTTACATCGCAAACGTAATACTGATATGTAGCCTGTAAAAGTCGTCTACGCATATGAAAACGACAACCTCCTATATCGTATGCATAATATGTTTAAAAACCGGGCAACTCGCTCAGCAGTTAGCTGTACTTATCGAGTTTACGTCGTCGTCGAGTAGGTCACTGCAATGTTTGTGTTAAATTTGAATTTAATGGTAAACTACTCCAAACCAGAAGACTGCAGGTGGATCACCGTCCATTTCTAAGGATAGATTGTGTTCTATTAAAATAATTATAACACTATTAACCGTATTTTCTTGAATCGATTTAGGTTGAACTAATTTTTCCGAGAGACATCACATACGCTCAACTTATAAGTCAATACTGATGACGTACCGTTCGTGGTAAAAATAGCTTGAAATTAGCCTGAATATACGTATTTAAAATATAATTGTGTATAGAAAATAAAATTAAACATATCTAATGGAAAGTGTCAAGTTTCTATGACTAATATGTTTTTGAATAATATCAAAATAACAAATATCCAATGTCATCAAAATTTGAATTTCAATCGCATTAGCCTATTATTTTCGACATTTTTAAATTTTCATAAAATTTACTTATGAGAAACCTTTTGCTAAATTAATTTTCAAGCTTTTTGTTAGAGAACAAATATGTTATCAACTTTAAACAAAAAAAACTAATTTAAAAAATATATTTTAACATTTGGTCAATTTATCATCTATAGAGGAATGGTAACATAAATATTTAATATATTGTATCAAAAAACCAACCTCATAGTCGAGTTTGAATCAAATTGTCTGTATCTTTAAAACTTGATGACAGAGACAAAAAATAAAAATGTAAATTAAACATATCATTGGAAATTTGTTAAGTTAATATTATACGTATATTCCTTGCTCGACTCATAATCTAAAAATAATAATAATGATTAAGTTTTATTATTAAGTATTTTTGAAAAGAAGATAATATTATATTGTTTAAATATTCTCCAACGGCTAAGCAAAAACCAGAGCAATACTGGAAAATTGTTTATAAAGTATGAATTTCTGTTAATTTTTTCTTTTTTTTGTCGTAAAATATTCGTATGGCGTATGTGTAATAAATTGATTTTAATTTAACAATTGAGTTAAAATAATTATTCAATATTAACAAAAAAAATAATTGAATAACATAGTAAAACTGTTTAAAGAAATTCTATTATTTCATCACAAAATATAAATTAGGTAGGTACCTACTATATAAATAATTGAGTTACGACATAATTGGTTAACCTACATGATAAAGTTTAGGCAAACAGATTTTAATTTCTACGAACACTAAAGTATCTACTAAAAATGTTATTATCTATACATTTCTCATAGACATGACTGATGTGACTACATGAGGCACGTGTAATATAAAAACTATAAAATATTATTAGTTATTAGTATATTACCAACCTACCAATGACATAATATTATTATTTTGTAAATATTTATATGAGTATGCTTAATACTATTTAAAAAAAAAGACAGGTAATATTGTTGTCACATAAGCTTCAATTTAGTTTTCAATTAACTTTGATAAATATTTTGTTGGACTTTGAATTTCCAGCATCAAATCCTACACTCCAAGCTATAGTTAAATACTTATATGCTTATATTATGATCTGTTTTTTTATTGAACGCTTATTGAATTATATTTCACAATTATTAACTTACTATACTACCTATTAAGTATTGGGTAGGTATATTATATTATGTATACAGGTTGATTCAAAATTTATACGGCCACTTTATTAATTCAGAATAGTAAAAAATGTATAATACGAAAGTTTTTTAAAGTTTTTTGATTTAGAAACATCTAAAATGATTTGTATATTTTATAATTTTTTAAAATATTTTAGAGGGGTTTTGGGTAATCAACTTTAGAAATTTATAAAAACTTTAAATATCTCTTAAGCGTAATGTTTTATATTAATTAATATTGTTCAATCATTAAATTGTATTAAAAAAATGTCTTCATATTATGTTTGCAAGAAAATTATAAGTTCCCATTTGAGTTTCTAAAATTGACCCTCTAAAGCCTCCTTAATATATTGTAAAAAAATATAAAATGTACAAATAATTTTCTAAATCAAAAAACCTTTAATATCATACATTTTCTGTATTTTAAATATGTATGAGATAAAATAGCTGTAATATAAATTTTGAATCAACCTGTACATATATAATTATACAATTATATTATTTATACATATACCACATTATCACAAGAAAAATGGATGCTTGGACATTATGTAAAATTCTCGGGCACTTTGTACAATGACCCAAATAAGTGTGCCAATAGTAAAAATAATCCACACTAACGGCTTCTATACGGTGTAAATACAGAGTTACTGCAAATAAAATACATTACCTGACGAGTTAACGACCACATTACCTGTAAGTACGTTAATATATTATATATTTATGTGGGTACTTACTAAATCGATCGTTTATAAATTATATTATTATTTATTCAAACAAAATATGGCAAATTTATTTAAAATATTAACTATTGTCTATTTTATATATATTATTGAAATTAAAAAAATTATACGCTAAATATTATGGACTATAGTTGTGATAATAAAATAAAAATAATTGTTCCATTAGGTATATAAGTTAGGTGAACATTTTTGAAAAAAAATTTAAGAGTAAGAAAATAAGTCCAAATATTTTAAAATAAATGCTACCTATCCATTAAAATATTATTAATCTATGATAAGTGATTACTGATTATTATTAACATGACTACAAAACACATACATAAGTAGGTAATATTATGTAGCATAGGTGGTTGTCTGAACATTGGCTATTTTTTTTAAAGTTATTTTAATACAGGTCTATTTTGTATTATTCTATTAATCTTTAATAATTTTTGACGATGTACTTTAGTAAATATAATTTTACTTTTCAAAGAAATTAATATTTGTAATATATAATAAAGCGCAATAAGTAGGTACTTACCTTTACAGGTTCACTTTTTAACGTAAGGTATATAAATTAGTATTATGTAAATACCAATTATAATCCGCAAATTCGACACGTAAAATTTCATGAGTCTAGCAAACTCGTATTTAAATAGAGAACAAAATTAAGATCTTATTCATAAAATTAAATTTTTAGTCGAAGAAATTTAAAGATTACAAATGTGTTTGAAAATGCATTACTATAATATAATTATTACACTTTAATTTTAAGTATTATGATCTGTATCAATGACCCAAAATACTCGACGACCATCCATAATAAACTGTGCATATCGATCATCTTGCATGATAAACTATTGTCAACTGTCAACGCAGTCAACTTAACTTATTTATAATAACTACTAAAATAATATGAGTATGTCCTACATACACGATAGGTAGATAAGTAGGTATACTGAAACGATACACCCGGTTGTACGTGCATGGATTCAATAGTTCCATTCAATCGTCTTCATTAAAATACAATAATAATAATTATTATTTACTTCACGAAATTGGCTCTGGCAAAATGTTATTATGTTAGGTACATAGAGAAATCATCTTTGCTTATTCCAGGTGGGTCGTAGGCATATATTGTAAATATACTATACAGTATATCACGACAGTGGATACCTATAATATAATATATACTATATTATAGTATTTAAGTTCAACAAATTACATAAACAATTATTAACGATCGTGGTTTGTCTAGAAATTCTTCAGCTGGTCGGACAAAATAAACATTTGAATAGGTTAGGTGTATTTTCTGCAACGTTGTAGATTCTTGTTTATAATAAAAGTGTTTCACGTTACATTATACAAATAGCTACTGCAGGCTATACCTATACATAATACATATTATGCTTATAATATACATATATATATATATATATATATAGCGTCACCTCCGCGTTCGTAAATATTTTCAAAATGTATTGTATTATTTATAAAGTAGGGTAAAATAATGTAACTAACATTGGATTTAAATGTCAAGCCTGAATAAATAAATTTTTACAAATTTAAAATAACTCAACACCATGACAATGTGAAATAAATAAATTTCCCTTTTTATTGAAATTCAGAAAATTCAGAAACATATATAATGTATAAATATTATTATTTATTTAATTATTCACAATGACTGTACCTAAATATATTTTTTCAGATACATAATAATAATAATAATTTTTATTACGGAAAATAAATTAACAATTTATACAATAAAATAAAACATAATATAAGTCACAGTACAATATTACAAAATTGACTACAGAAAAATTATAGCTAATAACAATTGAATACAAAGAGAGAAAAAAAATGTTGTAATCAATACAGATCAAGAATACAAAAAACAATTAATTAATAAAATGCATATACATGGAATAGTTATTATTGTTAGTTTAAAGTGTGATGAATAAAAAAAATCATACATACTAATAATACATACTTATTTAACTAAAAATAATCATATTCGATATTGAATAGATATTATTATATAAGATCGTTATTTGCAATAGTATATTTAAAATCAATAATTCTTTTGATGTATAATAAATTGTACACAGAATAAATCTAATTATATTGGTTTTAGTTATCATGTAAATACGTAACATGCAATTACTTAATTATCAGTAAAAAAAGTGAAGTTTCAACGATGACATTATATATTATGCTTTTGATTTCGTTGAAAAAAATTTCCTTTCTAGAAAGGACGATACGACCGTGTAATGAAAAAAAACACATAAAATATTCCATTTATACTTTTTTTGTTTAATAGATTTCCTAGAATTTATTTGAAATAGTAAAAATAAAAAAAAAAGTGGGAGTTTTTCTACTATATTGGTAGTAAGCTTTTAGTGTAGGTAACTATAATATAAAAATAATTTTTAATTTTAAAAAAGAAAACACACATTATAGTAAAACCAATATCACTGAAAATACACATTATAAAAAAATAACGAAAACGGGATCAATATGGTGTTGTCTGATAGCGGCACAAGTCTGAATGCTCATTCAATATTTACAGTTCAGTGGTAATAATTTTAAATCACAGCCATGTCTGCGGAAAACTATGAGTTTAGATACAATAGCATCCCCAGAAGAGGAAGGTTATACACCCCGATATTGTCGTAATTTATAATTTTTTAACTTGTGTAATTGTGTATTATGATGTATAAAATGTTTTAAGTAACTAATATGTTTTAGATGTCGAGCGGAGCGATAAATGTATTGATTTTACAATGATGCATGTGTTTCTTTATTTTTCTATTTGTCATCACTTTTAAAACAGTAAAAATGCTTCGATTTTCTATTCAGCATATTTTCTGATAAAAAAGTGAATCTAGTTGGTACTTTAGAAAGCCAAAAGTAAGAAATTTCAAGTCATTTTTAAACGCTTTGGAAAAACAAAAACAAATTTAGGAAAAAGTGGAATTATTACAAAAAACCAATTTTATTTTTTTGGTATATTTTGACTCTTTTTGAGTTATTAATTTTACTATAGCCATAATAAGTTTTAGATTTTTTTAAAACTATTATCGATAAATATTCTTTTGCTTAATCAAAAAACTTGAAAATTTAATTAAAGATTTTTCATAAGTTATTATTAGTGTAATTCAAAAAAAAGGTTGAGTTCAATTTACAATAATTTGTCTAAAGTTAGGATTTTAATGACATTCGTCGAAATTGCGAAATCTTGCAAATTATGTTTCAATTAAAAATTAATAAAAAATTTTATTTTCATTTTTCATATCTAACATTTTAAAATTTAATAGAAAATTAGATAAGTTTTTCTATCTTTAACAGAAAACAAAATTTTACCGAAAAGTAACATTAAATTTTATAAGGTTTTGAATTTGAAATGTTTATGGTATTGGATATTCACCTATAAATTGAGTATTTCTATCAATCGGTTTTCGATATTTTGTTGTGATTCAAAAACAAATAACTGTAAGTATAAATAATTGAAATTTCATTAAATATTGATGTTAACTATTTCTATATGTCATGATAATGCATGTTTTTGATTTTGAGGGTAAATATTTTATCAACTGATTGTAAAACCGTGTATAACTGTATCGCAGTTATTTATCCTCGATCTAAATAACTGTGAACATAACCTATAAATTTACTTATTATGATATTATAGTCTATCAGATATTTATTCATCTCAAATACTCGATTTTGTGCGTGATAAGGAATAATTAATTTTGGTAGTTGATTAAACATTATCAATTTTTAATTTAAAAGAAGAAAATTGTATTTAATCTGCGTTCCAGATAATATAAAACCTAAAAATTGAAAACACTCAGAATTGCGTAAATATTTAGACGTTTATAACAACATCTGAAAATAGTGATTTTAAAATCGGAGACTATTGCGACCTGTATAAAGTTTTCAAATTTAAATAAAGAAACAATTATCAAAATCCTACTATTTTACGAAGCATGAGAGTTTTTTTCTGTGTACTAAAACACGTCTACACCGATACATTTAACTGTATTATTTTTATATTTTATCATATTATAAAATACAGAAGATAGCATAAGTAATTGTAATGCAAAATATGTTGTTTTACATAAGTGTTTTGAACAAATAATTGTTTTATTCTTAATTATATTAATTATTATCATATTATGAAAATTGTAATTTTTTTTACAAGGTGTTTTTATTTGACTCCACCCCTTCGGTTTATATTTTTTGCGGTATCGTATCTGCAAGCATAGTGCAGTGGCATACTGCTGACTTAAGTGAAATGTATAATACCGACGTTATTTTATAAGTAGCTGGTAACCTCTACATATTTCGTCATGTAACACGTTCTCGGCGAGATCGTCAGTTAGTACGGGGGACTAGGTTTTGGCAGTTGCAGTACACGCTATGTTATTATATGATGATATTATATACATGCGTATAGATGATGTGCATCTCCGTTGTTGACCGTTGTAGGGACGTCAAAGGCGCCCGGGCGAAAAGCGCACGACTGAGTGTGAGTCATATTATTATTATTATTATTATTATTGCTCCGCGTAGGCGAACCGTAAAACCGACATGACGTCATCGTCAATGAAACATACACACACACCACGAACACAAGCAGATACGCGCGCGTTATTATTGTTGTTGTTGTTGTTGTTGTGGCGGTCGCGGGGGTGGAAGCCGACACTGTCACTCGTGAGGTCTCGAGTAGAAATCAACCCCTGGACTTTAACCGTAAGGCGTACACGCATTATAAAAATACATTAATACGTATATTATTATAATAATAAGTAGGTAAGTAAGTAGTAATATATATAGTAAGCCTTTATATATATATATATTACACGTTTGAACTAAGCTAAGCCTCATAATTATACGATGAACATGTGCATCGGACAAATGTGTGGGGCAACTCTGGTAGATTCTGTATTATATTATTATCACGATACGATTATTAACGTGTACTGGCGCACGCATGTATACCTTTAAAAATATTATACAGAATATTATAGGTAATAAAATACACGCATTACAATAATATACGCATCAAGGGCATATTGTATTGTATTGTATTTTTCGACATATTGTATCGATGGCCAGTGGCGGTCTATAGCTTGCAGGGCCGTGCCTGTATGACGTATGGTGAAAGGA
Source organism: Pentalonia nigronervosa (assembly GCA_014851325.1). Lineage (NCBI taxonomy): Eukaryota > Metazoa > Arthropoda > Insecta > Hemiptera > Aphididae > Pentalonia > Pentalonia nigronervosa. The sequence goes on along the minus strand of JACXSJ010002089.1, from coordinate 8,063 downwards.
AATTAGTGTCAATTTTAAGTGTTGTATTTTAAGAGGCGAGAAAGAGAGTTGTCCTCCTGTCAGAACAAAAAAAAATCTTTAATACTGTACCTAATGCCCCTATACCTAAACCAATGAAAAAAATATTTACTTTTTAACTATAAATCGTAGAATATTTATATTATTAACAGTAATGCAACAAATAATAAATAGAACTTCGGTAAAAATAAAAAATTCAACGATATCTTTTAAGAAAATTAATAATCGTACCTCGTCGTCTCGTCGTCTCATCAACAATAAGTTTTTATTGGAATGAAAAATTGTCGAAAACCCAAACGAAAAATCTAGTTTGAATAAATTTTGTGTTTAATATCTTTAGATACAAAATAAAATAATAAGTATTTGAAATATATTTGAAATATAATCTTGTCTACAGAATATAAAAAAAATATTTAAATACTTAACATTATAACATGTATTGTAGATGGAAAAAAGGCTATTATCACGATATTATATTCGTAAGTGATATGATTGTCTCCCAATGCACAAAGGAAATTGGAAGACTCATACCACATACGCAACACAAATCCACACTGTGCAAAGTTACGGCAGTAATTAAACGATATGACACTCCCTTTAGGAGAAGATATAACTTTAAAAAAGCAAATTGGAGCATCTTCGTGAAAGATTTTGATGCCGCAGTAACTGTACTCGAGCCAGTAAGCGAGAACTATGAGGTGTTCACAAAGTTAGTCAAAAATATCTCTAAAAAAAACAAGTCAAGAAGCCTATGGCCCATAGGCTATAGGTGACTATTATCATTGGTTAAATAAGTTTTTGCCCAAGACCTCTCAAAAGGTAGCGCCAGCCCTGCCAATGTTGAGGCTTCAATAAGAGGTTGCCGTTTGACACGGAATTATAATAACAGTGATTAACTGTTACAGAGTACAAACAGTTAATTTTTGTTATTATTTAATGAAAATTATAAAATAAATACATAATATACTAAAAAAATAAATTATGTTATTTTTATAACAATTTGAAGAAAATTAGAAGTTTTTGGCTGCTTGTTTTACTGGTAAAACACGCAGAAAACTATTTATGTGCTTATCAGGGCAAATTATTTTCTGTTAAACTAGTTCACTGAGAAAAATATCATATATTTTTTAAATATATATATATTTTTAAATCAGGGGCATTAACTTATTAATAAACTTTACAAACAATTTGAATTTGTCCCACAACTGTTCACATGAATTGTTTCTTCACACATTACTCGCAAGCGTTAAGTATATTTTATTTAGTATTATTTACTATAGTACACTAGTTATTTGAATAATATAGTAAAACAATTTTTATGATTTATATTACAATGCATATATAATATTGCACTATATTACATATACACAGATGGATAAACTAAAAGGATTCGTTTGTATAAAATATAAAACTTGGTGTCACTGCAGCAGTAATACCTGCTATGAGAACATAAAACGAATACAATACGACGTTGATGTAATAAAACTGTTAAGACCATAATATTATGTGTATACCAGCTATTTGAGCTATAGCCGGTTACCCGGCCGCCTGCTCTAATAATGGACAAGTTGAGATAGAATTCATGCCAATTTAATAACATTGCAAAGGCACTTTCTTATTTGTAATTTATCATTCTAACAATTTCACGCTCAGTTTATTCATGTTAAAGAAAGTAATTTCTGAAAATTAAGTTACAATTTTCAAAATATTTCACAATTATTCCAAACTTTCAACTCAACAAGTATAGTTAATATTATTATAATACTCAGAAAAATGTATCATTGGCTATTTTATTATTTATTATTACAAATAAATTTATTACTGTTACATGTCAGTAACTAAACGACATAGTCTATCTCTGGTACACTGTACTAGTGACAGATTAATATCAAATAGAGGAATACGGGTGGATTTTGATATTAATAATATTAAACAACACACTTAGTTATATCGAGTACAATTTAAGGTACATTTAGAAATAAAATGTTAATATAATATATTTTAATTTACCGTTGAACTATTAAGACACAATGTGCACAGAGCAAGCGGTGAAACGATGCATATTATTATATAGAATTGTAGCAGTTATTATTATACATTTTGTTAAATACCTAAGAAAGTAATCAAAAATAATTGTATCTACTTATAGGTGGAACTTGCCATGATATTACCGATAAAAACGTATTAATTAACATTTCATTTGTTGATAGAAACTTGTAAGGAAGGGATACTTTGGTAGGTATATTCGATATAATTAACTACATATTATATAATATGCTAAAAATTAAATATTAAATATAATGACTAAAATGATGGTTATAAATATATTAATATAAATAGTTTCTAAAATATCTAATGTTCAGAAAGATAGAACTATGAAACTATGAAACGTATTTTGAGATTCCTCTTTTGTTTTCCATAATTGCTATGAAACAAAATAACCTAGAAGAATAACCTCTAAAAAACAACCTATTTTATAATATACTGACAACATAACCTAACTAATTAAATAATTGATTAAATTTATTAAAATTTATTTATAAATAATTAATGTAACAACTCGTATTTGTCAACTCATAATTTTTTTTTGAAGTTTTTTACATTATTATATATGTTGATTATAAGTAATTATACTATATAATGTCAAAGTTTCATACCGCGCATTAATAACATATTTGGACGTATGGTAATTGAAGAAATTTTAGTGCCTATATTACCTACACCAGGGGTGGATTGTCATATTGAGAACCTTCTCGATAGATTGGTTCTTTCGTTGTCCTTTTATTTTTTAATAAATAATGCTTTAACTAATAACATTTTATGACTAAAAATATATATTTTTTTTTATATAAAATAACATTTTTAAATACAACTATAATTTTATTGTGTACATACATTCAAATCGACCAAATAAACTAATGATTATACATTTATACAATTTATTACAGGTGGTCATTAACTAGTTAAAAAGTTATTTTTTAAACATAATAATTGTTATTTTTTTTAATAATCTAATACAAAAATAATTTTTTAACTAGTTAACCTAGAAATTATAATTTTGGCACCTACGCGAAGTTGTTTACTAAGGCCCATTATTTTCTAAAATAAATAATAACTAATCTTTTTTCAGTTAATTTGAATAAATAATACTTTAAATTAAAATCATATTTATACATGTATAACTTGTAAGTTGTAAAAAGATAAATAATTAATTTTATTGTTTAATTTAATCATGCTATTTACAATGATTTTAAATAATACAAATATATATTCCTTAATTTAATAATATAATTGACACAAATGTGTGATACTGTGATTGCCTAAATCAGTTCAGCTATAGATTACTTATATATAGTGAGCCATGGGAACAGTGGCGTCATTTCAGTTTTCAGTAGAGAGGGACAAACGTTTTGACCAGCCCAGATGGGTAACTAAAAATAAACAGCTCGCAACCACAATATCTACTAGATATCTAATATTTACAGATACCTATCTACTTGCATTTTTATGAAATTATCATTCCTATCCCAAATATATTTTATAATTTAAACATTTTTTTTTTACTTTAATCGTTATAACCCTTAATTTAGGTAACAACATAATTTTCAAATATGAGGTAACAGATATTTTATAAAAACAATTGTACATACAAATTAAAACTGTATACTATTATGACGATTTTTATTAATTTATTAGAGGGTACTTTTTTCATTTTTGAAAATATATCAACTGCATTATCTAAATCTATTTTACCTGATTTATCACTTTCTACTGCAATGACCAGTAAATTACTCAGCCGTTCATTTCTCATTGTTGCCGTAGATGAGTTTTAACTAATTTAAAAGAAGAAAAAAAGTGTCTATTGGAAACAATAGTAACAGACAAAGTCTTAAAAATATTTATAATTTTAAGAGTTATATGAAGAGCATTAGGAAATTGATTTAAAATGTTGGAAATAGAATATAGGTCATGAATTCCATAATCTTGGTCTGTGTTTGCATGATTTATTAAATTTTTTGCAGATGGAAATTCACTCACAAGATTTTCATAGTTAATTTTAAAATATTTATAATGGTTAATAAAGTTGACTAAATGGGGACTTTTTATGTTATAATAATATGCTAATTTTTATTGCTTGCTTATTGGTTAAAGTTTTATCTGTTTTTTAAACATATTAGAAATTGTTTGTGATTCTTGAGCGACTTGTCGTAACTTAATTGTTTTGGTACGTCTGTTTTTTGCTCACCACCCATTTATTTTTTTTTTTTTTTTAAAGATTTGTCCATATTAAAAATTAATAAATCACGCCAAAAAAATTTAATTATAATGTTCTCAACTAAATTCAACACATAACTTAATAGAGAATATTACACTGTACACGGTTACCAAAGTTCACTTAACTACTGAAGGTCTAATATCTGAAATCAATGATAAATAAGAGTGCCAATCGGTTGTTGTTTTTAGAATTTGTATTAATTTTAGATTTTAGAAATAAAATAATATGGGACTATGATATAAATTATTATTATTGTTGCACTTGTATGTACAACAATAATATTATGTTCCTTTTCCTTCACAAAACACCACATGCAAACACATATATACATGTGCGTTCCCACATGCATTTAAATATATTCCAACAACTAATTATTAATTACCAATTTATCATTGTGAATTTCTTAGTACACAATATAATATTTTCTTAAAATATAATAAAAATAAGCATCTTTTTGCTCTCATAAAATAAAAATAATAATGATGATTAAACGGCAACAGCCGGTGGGTAGCCCATTAGGCTGCTTTTAAAATCAGACAGGGGCAAATGCCCACCTTGACTCTCCCCTCAAATGACGCCAATACGTAAGAATAAATAATAGGATGCATTTTTAACAAATTGCACCTATAGTTATTATTTGAAATATTTTGAAATTGACACCAGTGTTAATTAAAAAAATTAATTAATATTTTTGTAACCGAGTCAAGTTAGTTGTTTTCTTCATTTTAACTTTAAACTTTTAAAGTGAAATATATTGTTTATTGACTACCTATTAATTTACAATTTAATGTTTTTAACATTTTCTTCATTTTATTTGCAATAATTGGTCCATTTAAAAATGTACTGTAGCAACATCTATATTTTAATACTGTGATGGTTAAAGTTATTAACAATCACGGAGATAATTAGAAAATTTTTATAAAAAAAAAGTTATAATAGGTAATTTATCTGTAAAATTCGTCGAATGAAGATAAACCAGAAGCTTTTATGCTTATGGTTTCTAACAAATATATATATATAGATTATGGTTAAGTAATGTTAATTAAATTACTCTACAAATATAAATATAGCTTAGATATGAAGTGTTGTGTTTTAAAAGTAGATATAAAACTATAAACTCTATGAATTTATCATATTAATTAATTTTTTGAACGTTATTGCATTGCTAATTTAAGTAAATATTTAACTATGAAGTTTAAAGCTTTAAATTAATTTATTGCCTTTAGCTAATTTATTATTAGTTATAACTATGTACTCATTGTATTTATTACTTTATTATTTACGGCGAAATGTCCAATAGTATAATTATCATATAATTATTATACAATATAATTGTTGGTGCATAAGTACCAAAGAATATTTATTTTACTATAAAAAAAGATATAAAAAAATTTACTTAGATTTATATTTCTCTGGTCAAAAAATACTATTAGTCTCTGTATACTTTGGTACTAACTGAAGCATATAGATACCACTATTACCTATATTATGTCTTCCTGAAGTTCGATAATAACCTAGGTACGACATGTCGAGTATATACCTCCATTGAGTATAAATTACTGTAATCGTAATGGATGTGTTCAATTTGAATTTAATGCATACGAAAAACGGCTCTGAGCGAAGACGGACTGTTACCATATATTTCTAAGGATGTTTTATTATGTTATGCAGTCGAGTCGCAATAACTCGAAAAACATGACCACTCAATTTTTTTTTATTCCCCTAGAAATTCTCATAAGTTATGAGTCATAACACTCAATGTATTATAAGGCTTGTTAACTCTAATATAAAATTGTGATAAATACCTTAGTCGAAGTACATTATATCTGTTATAACTCAATAAATATATTACAATCTATGCGCATGTGTGAAAAAGTATGGCGTAATATACAACCAAATACAATTGTCAATTGTTTCAAAAAAGCTGGATTCTATTTTAATAAAGAGCAGTGTGATGGTGATGTATGTTTAGAAAATAATAACGATGATGATGGTGGATATGATAGGCAAATTGTAGCAGATAAACTTAATAACGATCAGCAGACTGTATTTCTGTTGTATACTACAACCGATGATAATGTTGTAGTCAATGGACTATTAACTGATAACGAAATCATGGGTAAAAATATATCATATAGTGATTCCGAAAATGATGAAAATGTTGAGCTTCAAAGAACTTTAAATATGATTACGACGAACCAAGTAATGTCATTATTACACACTGTTAAACAATTTGTTGAATCTGTCGGAGGCGTGGATACTTCTATAATTGAAGCCATAAGCAAATTAAAAGATTTTGTCAATAAACAAACGAAAAACGAAAAATGAATAATAAATTATTTTTCTACTGTATATAATAAATAATACATATGCTTATAATAACATTGTATCTATATTTTAGTTTTTTATAACATTTATATTCATATATTTATCATAACGTATTTTGTCATAAAATTTTTAAACTATATATACATTTCATTACATAACTCAAAATTTTGATAAATTCGAGTTAGGTATCTCGAAGTGAATTTTTATCCCCCTTTAACTTCGAATTGTCGTGAACAAATAAATGGCTATTAGTAATTTATTTTTCTGTTAGTAATGCGGTATGTTGAACTAATATTTGCAAAAACAAAACGCATATAATAACTTTTTATATAAAAATAATTATAAGTATTTACATATAATTTGCACAAATAGGAGAGAATGGAAAAGTTTAGGCTTGGGAAAAGTTTCTACCGAGCTCAAAAGTTAGTACTTGGTACTAAACATAACATATTATTTTTCTAAAATATTGTAGGAGGAAAGGGGCTTCTCTCAAAAAATCTTGGATTTTTACGCCTATGATAGTAGGTAATATGAAGTATACTTATGTAGCCAATACTGACGTAACATACAATGGAGAATGGTATGAATTATAGGTTCGTGGTATAAATAGTTTAAAATTAATCGAAATATTGTGTAGATAGATATAATGACTTATAGGTTGAAATTAAATAGGCTATTAGATCGTGTACTTACTACGAATTGAAATAGAGATAAATGATAAAAGATAAGTAATAATCGACTTAAACAATCAGGACAGTCGACAATACCGGCAAAAATCTTATATATGAAACATAATACTAGGCTTATTCGACGCTGTTCGACTATCAATGTCACAAAGTTGAGAATAAATATTGAAAATATTAACAAATAACAAATATACGTATTCGTAAACAGAACATAACAAAAATTTAAAATCATAAAATCGGTAAAATCTGTATAATATTGACAAATAAAATCTAACAATATGTGTACTCTATTTATAATATTATTAATATGAAAGTCGAATTTAAATATTGATCTAATAAAGCACCAAGTCCATACGAATAAAAGTAATTTAAATATAATAGCAAAATAACGAAGCTACTTCAAGAAATTATTTTTCTCAGAATGTTTAAACTGAACATTTTAAAATGAAAGTCTAAACCATATAATATACCTTAATAAAAAATAAAACCTACCTATGTTATAATTTAATGGTCAATAAACTGGTAGCATATGAAATGATATTAGGCGATCTAGGGCAAATGAACGCAGCGGTTTAGATGCGGCCATTTGAACGCAAAGTCATTTAGATGCAGACACCGTGTCCATTTGTCCCTATTCGGTATTCTGTTTGATAAATTTTAATCTATTTTTAAATAAAAGTATTTCAAATTATATTTATTTTATGTTGGTACAACACTTTAAATACTTGTACCTAATTTAAATATTTTTTCATTAA
>JACXSJ010002088.1:0-57278 GCA_014851325.1 Pentalonia nigronervosa | reverse complement strand
ATATAAAATTTAAAAGCCAGACTTTCGCTAAGTAGCATTCTACGCTGTACACTGGACAGCTCCATTTTTGCGACTACCTATATCTCACGGCCTCTGGCTCGTTAATTTTGCGTGAACGCAACGCACGGATTCAATTAGGACATTCCGTTCATTTGCGTGCACGCATCGCCCGCATCGCCCGCAGCGCACGCATCGCACGGATCCAGTTAGGACATAGCGTTATCCATATAATATATGTAAGTAAAGATGTAGGAATTGAATTAATCACAAACACTGATAAAATTTTTAAAATTTTAAAATCATATCGGCAAAATTTTTAAATTCAAAAGAAATAAATAAAATAAAAAAATGTAATGTCTATTTGCACAATACCGCGACTTAATAATATATTGTATTTACTATTTCGATTGAAAGCCGTATTACATTGCAATCACATAAATAATTGGTAAAGCTTAAAGTATTCAATAATATTGAGTATATGTAGATTGATTCTTTTAACTACGGTTAACACTTATAGAGGGATGAAGACAATAATGTGTAAATAAACTTTAAATTGTTTACCAATGAAAAACTATGTTCGATTAATTTCGACCTTTATATTCATAGAAATGTTAAATTAAGTATTAGGCGTTCTCGTGGTTTCAGATTATAAAATGAAAAATGTAGATCGTCGTAAAAAAAATCAAAACTTCTTATGGTTGTCTAGACAAAAACCGAGAGTGAAGATAGGCGAAGGCAATGAAATAAAAATTGTTAAATCATAGCAAATCTCGGAGAGTTTTCGATTAAAAAATCAATATTTACGTTGAACATTGACTACCCAGGTATATAAACACTAACCATACCTTAACATTTTAATTTTGTTATTATTATTCTTCGTCGCCTGCTGTCTGGTCACCATGCCCGTCACCAACACCTGTTGTGGCCGCCCTTGTTCACCCGGTGGTCAACGTTTACAGTTCGCAGTACGTGGTCAACGGAATCTAACAACGGAATCGCTGTCGTCCCTTCAGCGGCCATCGTCGCAACTTCCACACCCGCCGGACTCGCCTACCCAGGACCACTGGTTCAAGGCTATCTTTTCTGAAGACGACTCTCATCCTTATCAGATATATTGTAAATAACATTGCATAAAAATATATACACGTTGTCCGCAAATATTGTCTCAACCGTAATTGAATACGACGAAGAAAATGTTTTCAAATATCCGTTCCAACAAACGGTATTAAACATAATAACAATCCGTTTGCGTTTATTTAAACAAATCGTAGTACCAAAAAATTTGTTGTTCAATAGTCACTTGCCTATATATACCACTTCCAGAATTCTAATATAAATATTTTTTTTTGAAATCATGGATAAATTTAAGATTGATTGTTCCGTTTTTATAATTTTTATATAGTATCAATGTCTACATATTTGAACTAGAAAACTATAAATATTTATTATTATTTGGACAATAGTTTTCTAGTGCTTACATGATATTATATATTTTCCTCAAAATTGGAAAAAATTATTATAGTCGCGTTATTTCACCAATAATAACCGACCCGAACAATCAGATTGCTTTTTCAATCATCAGACAGGACCAAATGTCCAGGTTGTCTCTTCCCATCAAATAATGATGCCACTGCGGGGGGGAAATGTTTTTCCAGTCCCGGCGAACATAACTACGATGGTCATATGAGAAATAATTACTATGATCACATTTAGCACGAATTTGCACGCCATACCCGAAATTCGCACATCACTTGTACGCTCTATAAATCTCATTTTCCTAGTCTCCCTCCCCACAAAAGTGAAATAATTCGATTTTCTAATTTTTTCCTGTGCTCATATTTACCACGCAATTGTCATGAATTTGCACGATCAGACCAAAAATCCCCCCTCTTCATCAACACTACTGATTTGTATGTATTTTCAACGCTCCTAACAATTTCAGTTTGACCAGTTGCATGTGTATGAAACATATTGTTATGGCTTTGATTTTAATTCATACGTTCAAGCGTGCCTATGACTGTTTGAAAGTGGTTATAAGTATTGCATAATATTTAAAGTGTCACAATAATATGGTACTTGCTGCTGTCTATAAATTATTGATATTGAACAATTCAGAGATTTAATGTGCCAAGTATAAGGTAATTAGGCAGGACAATTTTTCTTTTGCAGGCCGCTTAAAAAAATGTTCTACATTACCAAGTAAAAAACTTGTAATATAAAAATCATGGACTAGAAAGTTAATGTAAAAAATTACCCGAGAAATGTTATTTAAAAGTTTTTATTTACACAAAATAAAAATATATTTATAGTAATATTATTGATACAATTAAATATTTAACCAAACTTTTACAGTTGATCTGGCTTTCAATATTAATTGTTAAAATTAAATCAATCACAATAAATTATATTAAAATAAAAACTAGCATTAGCTTTGATGTATTTTATACAAATTTAATTTATCAATAAAAAAAAAAAAAAAAATGATTATAACACAATTTAGTTTTGGATTTATCACATTAGCAATTTAATCCACAGCCTAATTTGATGTATAATTTTAACAAACAAACGTTAAATAAAAACTTAGTTTTCATATTGGTCAAATAATATAACGAAAAGATAACTCAAGCATTAACTTTTATTGAAACAATTATTTACAATATAATTAATAAATTGCATCATTATCGTCTAAACCATCGTCATCATCATCATACCCTTCGCCATTATCAAAATAATTTTTATTGTAATCCGTCCCATCATCTAATTCGTCATCCATGTCACTTTCAAATTCTTCCTCGATGTCTTTGGGCTGCTCATCTTTTTCTTCATCTTCTTTCTTTTTTGGCTCTTCACTGTCTTCAACATCAATGTCTTCTTCTTCATCGAGTTCTTTGACAATACTTTCATTAATCAATAGTGATGTAGTAGTATTATCAGTTTTTGCTTTCTTTTTGTTGGCAGGACAAAGGAAATCGTCAATTTTATTTTTTTTAGCAGAAACAACTTCTTGCAATGACAAATAATCATGATTAGTTATTTCAGATTTTAACTTATCCATCCATTGTTTATCAGATAATGGTTTTTCATCCTGTGAATTTTTTTTTTTTTTTGGTAACAGAGATGGTGGAAAGTAGTTATGATTTTCTATAGATTTAAGGTATGACCAAGGACTTGTAAACTCTTCTTTGGAAATAAATGATGCAGCATTATTAAAATGCTTTGCTAAGTTCTTTTCAAAAGATATCAGATCATCATCTTCACTATCTTCTTCAATCTCAGTAACTGTTGATCGCAAAGGTGGAAAGAGTTCCGGGGCTTTAAAATCAAGTGGGTCATCTGATTCTAATTTGTCAGTACCTATAGATATATGCGGACGACTTATATTATTACCACCTCCACGTCCTCCTCTCTTTCCTCTTGATGATCCAGCCATCAAACTAACACTTTTCTAAGCTTTTAGTTATAGTTGATATAATTTGTTTATGTGGTAAAGTTTCCTAGTAAAAAAAAAACAATAACAATAATATATAACTTAAGTTAAACATTAATTTCTATAGTTAAATTATATTAAAACTACAGACAAATTATCATTGAATGGGGGCCAAAAAATTGCTTCAAAAATGAATATCTACTATAAAATGTTGTATACTTGTATTCACCACAGCAAGAATTTTGACGAATAATATTTTAATACCATAATATGTCTAAAACTAATTAATTAAATGTTATGGTAAGAACTGAGAAATCTTGGTTAAAATTCATAATGTATATATTTGTTTAAGATAATACATACTTCTATGAAATATTAAAATATATTTTAACATTTAAGTTCAAATTAAACTAATACTACCAAATTGTTTTAAATAGATAATAGTATTGAGAAATATAATAAATATTCTTTTTAAAATATACTAGGAAATGTTTAGAGTTAACGTAGTATAATGAAATAGGATTATGTAGTTAATACAATGGCACATGTCATATTAAAATATAAAATAACCGTATGTAATATGTATTAACATTAATAACAAAATAAAAAATGTGTATAAACACTAGTTTTATAAACTATTCAATTTAAACAAATGTGTAAATTATTAAAATCCATAGTGTTTTAAAAAAAATAGTAAAAACATGAGTACATAATTTAAAAATATTAACATCCATACAACATAAACATACTTACAGGATCATAAATAACTTTTACAACCAAAGAACAACTCGGGCATGTAGCATCCGTTTCTCCAGATTCTAATTCTTCCTAAAACAATATTATAAGCTTATGTAATTTAAAATATACAGAACAAAATTGAGAAATACATAAAAATGGTTTGTATTATGCCAAAAAAATATTTATAATTATACAATTTTTTAAATGCATTAATATTTTCAGTATTTTGATTATAAATATTGAATATTTAAAACACCTATAAGATTAAGAATTTTTAAAAATATTAATAACATTATTGTAATAGGACATAATATTATAACATTTAATTTGTATCATACTTGATACATTATTAAAATGTATTGATTAAAACTTTTTAAATACAGTAGAGTCTCAAGGGGAATAAAAATAAATTTGATTTATGTATTTTTCTAGTTATATACTACACACATAACTTAAAAACATTTAAAGGGGCAAGAAAAATATTAGAGTTAACAAAGATTTGAGACTCAACTGTATATACTTTATTCATTATAAGAACTATAGTCAGCAGCAACCAGTTTTTGTCGAGTGGTAGTCAGCCATGTGTGCAACGTATAGACTTAATGCCATACCTCTGTGCACAAGTTGTCCATAAAGCAAGGTTATTAATTTGAAAAGAGGATGGTTTATTTATAGATTGTATAATTATATAAAATTTAAAATAGTAAAAAGTTTATAAGCCTTAATAGGATTGGTCATTTCTTTCTTTCATTATAGTATTACAATAAATTATCATTTTGATCAAATAAGTACAACATATTATGATAAATATTGAATTGACAGATTACTATGGTTTAAATATCAAATGTTAATATTATGTAATAACTTAATTCTTTAAATACTTTTGTTATTTGGAAACGATCTCCACACGGACATGGATAATAATACATTTCATCGTCTTCATCATATTCAAAATCTTCTATTTCCACTTCGTCGTGATAAATGGACATTTGAAGAGATTATCTGAAAATGTAATTTTAAATTAATACAATTACAATTATCAGAGTGAATCTAAATAAGGTACTACTATAGTTTAGAATATAGTTTCATCAGTCTGTCCGTACAATAATTATACCACTAACAATAATAAAAAAATATATTTAATTTACTCACAGCTCACAGGTATTTAATGGATAATATTTAAGAATTTCACTATGGTAAGAAAATAATGGATGGATATTTGTTAAATAATAATGGTAATTAATAACATTTTCCAACTTTCTTACCATAACGGCATAACGTCAAACTCGTAGTCGGATGTCGGCACTATCAGCTTGAAGCTACCTATAATAATAATAATAATAATAATAATAATAATAATAATTAATTGTAAATGGACATTCAAACACGTTTTTGATAAGTATATAGGGGCTATACAAAATAACCTAACAATTTATCAAAACATTATCATTTAAATAGTGATATCACAAGACCAGGATATCAGACCTATCAGATTCTTTGATAAGAGAAGGAAATGGTCGTGACGTCACTACACGTGGTAAGATTCTTTGATATAATAATTGTAACTATTATTTTTATATTAAATGATTTCAAAAATTTGTCTATGAATTTCCTGCACGAAATCCAATTTTCAAAATTTGGTGCTAATGCTTGGAAAAATATTTTTTTTTAATCATACTCGTATTGACGGGGGGGACCTTCCTTATAAAATTGACGAAAAGTAATCATTTAAAAGTTGCCCGCCAAACGGTTTGAACTTTTAGTTTACAAATAAAATTATTATTATTATTTAACTTTTCGAATTAGTGAAAAAAATTATTAAAGCATAATAATATATAATTTTACTGTCGTAGAGAATAATTATAATAACCATTAGGAATATTAATCTCACGCGATTTTATTAGTTTTTGGAATATTATTAAAATTATTTTCGTAATCGGAACCGGCATACTTCCCGGTATTTTTTTATCATTATCACAATGAGCGGCAAACTCATTCGTTGCAGCTGTGCTTATGAATATTTGCGGCAGATGTTTTGAACGTGTTGCATTTCTCACTTCTGTTTCATTTCATTTGAATTTGAATTCGGTCGTCGTCCGACTGATTTCTGCAGGCAGTCACTTTTCAGTTTTCACCTATTCTTTAGTCGATAATTCGTTGAATATATTGTCTAGGTGAGTGTTTTTTTCCGTACATATTTTATGTGCACACTATTTTTTTGATAGATTTAAATTTACATAGACAGATAATAATTTATGATTGTAATTTAAATTGGGGGATAATAACTATTTCAAAATTCACACCAGCCCAATCGTTTTGTTTTTCTATTTTTGTTTAGAAGCTATAATATAAGCTGTATCTTCAATCGGTTCAGTGTCGTCATAGAATTGTGAACTCGGTCTAGGTATCCGTCTAAAGTAATAATCATGAGTGCATTGATTAATCGTCGCAAGCGGATTCGAGTAAGATGAAATGTTTGGTTTCATGTGGAACATTATTAATTACCTTGAGTTTTGTTTATTAGTTGAATTCTGGTGCACCCATTGAAGATGATGCTTCTACCAATGTGACTGATAGCAGTGCCCCTGACAATAATGTATCCGAGGATAATGCAACATCAATGAAGGAGGAGAATGATTTTGAATTGGACTCTGAACAAGATGATCCGACAGGTAAAATTAGTTAGACAATGGTATAATATTATATAATAGTTTATGTTAAATTTCAAGTATTTCAATTTTCAATTAAAATTTTTAATCTCCAGGTAACATTTATTTATTACTTGTATAAATTAAAATAGCATAACTTTAAAATGTTGTTCCAATACATAAATTAAATTGATATTGATCCTTTTTAGACTTTTAAGGTTAATTTATATATTCAACCTTTTAGTTTTTTTTCAATAGATTGTTTTATCTGAAAATACATTAAATAATTTGGTTTCCTAACTGTACTATTTTTAATTTTTGTATCAATTATATTTTAAGACACTAGATATTTTAATTTAGGGTATTATTAATATTATATTATACATAAAATAAATTTTTAATTTTATTAGGCTTAGAAGGAGCAGCATTTCATAGTCGTCTACCATTTGATAAAATGACTTCAAATGAAGCCTACTGTTTTTCGGACGTGGCTCATGGACCAACACAAACTCAGAAAATATTCTTACACATTCGCAATCGATTGGTAAATACTATTTATTGTATTATTTTTTTTTTAATTCTAGGAGAATTTTAATAAAAAAATAACTATTATTTTGTTTTATCATTAGTTACAACAATGGTTGGATAATCCAAAACAACAATTACTTTTTGAGTCTGCTCTACCATTAATTGAACCACCTTTTAATACTGATAAAGTTCTTATTCAACGGATTTATGCATACTTGGAGCGTCACGGATTCATAAATTTTGGGGTATTTAAAAGATTAAAAGTAAGAATATAATATTTGGATATAATATTATTGAGTAATAAATAAAAAATATATTAATCAATTACTTATTTTTATAGCCTTTGCCTGTAAAAAAAGTAGGAAAAGCTATTGTGATTGGTGCTGGTATTGCGGGACTAGCTGCTGCTCAACAAATGCAACAATTTGGCATGGAAGTTATTGTTTTAGAAGCTAGGGTACTATAACAACACATACATTTAATTTAAATTTTATACCTAAATGATTTCTTAATTTAGGATCGAGTTGGTGGACGTATAGCTACTTTTCGTAAGAATAGTTATGTTGCTGATTTGGGTGCAATGGTAGTTACTGGTCTTGGGGGTAATCCAGTTACGGTGCTATCTAAACAAATCAACATGGAACTTCATCGTATACGTCAAAAATGTCCTCTTTATGAACCTGGAAAACTAAACGCATCGGTATCTACTGTAAGTAAAAACCTCATTAATTAAAATATTAAATATATAACATATTATTTCATATTTATTTTATAGCAAGTTCCTAAAGATAAAGATGAAATGGTCGAGAGAGAATTTAATCGTCTTTTGGAAGCTACTAGTTATTTATCTCATCATTTGGATTTTAATTATTGTAATGGAAAACCTGTTTCACTAGGTCATGCACTGGAATGGGTTATAAAGTTTGTATTTTTACTATATTATAAGTTTTTTCAATAATATTAAAAGTGATGAATTATAATTGTATTCCCACAAAAAATATCTTTTGATAGTGATAAATATTCATTTTCAGTATTCGGAAAAAAAGCCCCATACCAATTAATACATAACATTTTATTATTATAATGTATATTTTATAGTTTTAAATTTTTAAACAATATATCTATATTTCAATATAAAAATTCAAAACTTTTTTTACATAGGTATCTATAACCATATATATAATATATAATATTCTTTAATAATTTTTATATACTTTTATATGATAATATTTAATAAAATATACCAAATATTTTAAATTTTATAGGTATAAATATACATTTGAAATATAATAAATTATAGTAATAAAAGTAATTCATATTTGACTTTATCTTAAAAATGATGAAGGTGTTATATTTTATTGTAGACTCTATCTGGAAATTGTTGTTGGTATTTTAGTATCTACAACATTTTATTACAAATGTGGTTTTTTCGTTCATATAATTATTGTTAGTGATTATTTTTAATTAAAAGTGTGTACCTATACATGTTAGGTATAATATTCTCTTCAGTACGCATTTTTCGTTCATTTGGTTATTATCGTGTAACATTTTGATTATTTTTAATTAATAGTGCGAATATATAATTTGAGTGATTTAAAATAATAATAAAAAATCTCAAATTCCATACAATGGATATTTGTACAACATCAAAAAGAATCCAAAACTATGATTTGTTGGAGATGTACTAAATCAAGTTCAATGAAGTGTCCTTGTATTTAAAAACTAATTTAAATATAGATAGTCCAACTTTACTTTCCATTGAACATGATCACGTACATGAGGCGAATGAAAACATGCTTTCTGCAGTAAAAATTCAAAAATTTATGAATTAACATTTTAAACATTTTTTAAATTATATACAAACGACAAGTCGACAAATGACAATTTAAAATTTTTTTTCCTTTAACATTTTTTTTAATCATGTACAATTAACAAATGACAGTTATTGACAATGTAAAATGCAGATTTCAACTATACTTGTATATTTTATAATAAGAGTAATACATGTTAAGGAATGTTATTGAACTATTTATCATATATATTTATTTTATTATACAATTGTTAACATTAATTGATTAATGCTACATATATTAATTTATTAAATATTATTTTGATATAAAACTATAAAAGTTTATACAAATTATTAAAAAGGAATAAAAAGAAAAAAAGAATAATGTATTTAGTTGGTACAGGGCTTTTTTCCCTAAACTCTCATTGTTAACCTGTATCTAATTTCAAATTTAAGTATTGTATGAAAATTGTTGAACATTTAAAACCTATAAAAAGTATTATATATATATAAAAAAAAAAACATAAATTAAAGAATACATTAATTATGCTCCTATTTATGGTCTGTTTGGTATTTAAGCATAGATGTTACAAATATTTATCTTTATAAAACATACTATAATAATATGTATAGTTTATTTCAGTTTAAGTTGGTTATATGGTATCATAGGTGATAGGTTATGTGTTACTAAATCCAAACATTTTTTTCAAAATTAAGTTTGTAATTTTATCTTTAAATCTTTTTATTTTAATTTTTACTTGAAAGATCCTCTATAATTAAAATTTAAAATATTGAAATATTATGGTTTATCATTAATTTGTTTATATTTTGTTTATCATAGATTACAAGAGAAACATGTTAAAGAGAAGTTGATTCAGTATATGAAGAATGTTGTTGCTTTACAAGAACAACTGAAAGCCATTTATAAAAATGTATGTTCAATAACAACACATAATTATTATGTTCTATTTATATTTTTAATATATTATTTTCACTATATTTAATATCCCAAATGTGATCATTTTGTATAGTTACTTCAAGTACAAGATACTTTAAAAGATTTATCTACACAGATAAAAGAAAATGTCAAAGAAAAAGATAATGATGCGGGTTCAAATTTTGCGTATCTTTCTGCTAAGAGAGAAATGGCTATTAGTCTCAAAGTAAGTTTAAATAATTATACAATATAGGGTAGAATTATTATTAAATAATTTACTATAAATAATTATGATGGATATTGTTATCATATTTAATTTATGTATGTATTTTTGTAGCAATGGGATGAATTAATTGAGCAAAAGATTGAAACTGAAGAAAAAATAAGCGATATGGAATTATCTCATCCAAGGTATATTTATATTTAATTTTGACGAATGTTTACATTTGTTCGTTATAGTTTATTTAGCATAATTATTCATTGTATTTACTTTAAAATATTATATTAATATTTATTTTAACACAAATTGTAATTTAAGAATTTAGATATTAATAATTTATGAGTTGTAAATTAAAACTATTGCAGTGTTCAATGAATTGCTAACTTTGTTGCTCTTAAAATTGATTAATATTACATGCAATATTCCATAAGTGAAGCTTGATAAACTTGGAGTTGGCTGTGATAAAGTTTAATTCAATAATAAATCATTGGATACAAAAAACAATTCTGATTGGAGACTCTGTCACAGCTTTTATATTTAAAGATATTTTATAATCATTATATCTCATTTTTTTGGGCTCAGGCCTGTATCTTATTAAAATAAAATAAAATAATATATTTGTATTACTATAGATTATTTATTTTTCTATTAGTATTATGTATGTTGAGCTTATTTTTGCTAAAAACTTTGCATAACTTATATAATAGTATATCGTACATTATTATTTATTGTTATTTTTTAAGTTGTTCCTATTTTTCAGTTGCTTGTTTATATTTTTGTTATCACGTAATTATTTGATTTCTATTTTTCTTCTTAAATTATTGTATTTTTGTTGTTTAATGTATATTTTAGCATATACTTTAATTATAATCATGTATGTGTAATATTTAATGTATAATACTGTAAGAACTCCTGGTTCTCCACACGAGTTTTCTCAGTAGGCCAGTATTCATTGTATGAGATTCAAAATAAATAAATAAGTAGGGTCGAATTTAAATGCCCTAAAAACTATCAATAAATGATCTTAAAAATTATCCAAAATGACTTCAACACAACAATGTCTTTAAACAAATGATATTTTTTTTTTGAAAGCATGTAAGTAAAAGAAAAATAACGAATTAACTTTTGGTTTTTTTGACACTTTGTCTTAACTATACTAACAATAAAACAAAACTTAAGCACCACAGTAAGAAAACAGCATATTTTAAATAAACGCAATCGTTATTGAAAAAAAAAAAGTAAAAACTATAAATATCTTGAATTTTTAACTATTTTAATTTGATGATAGGACAAAATACAGAAAATTTTGAATTTTTTCAGTATATATAAGTTAGCCTATTAGTTATTACTTACTAAATAATAAATTAATTTATGTCAATAAAAGAAGCATGCAATTTCAGTGTAAGTGATAAATATTCTAGTACTCTTGCATCGACTTGACATCAAAAAAACAATACTTACCAAACCTACTAAAAACATTTAAATTAAATATTGTAAAAACAATATTTCTTGATTCATTATTTTGAATTTCTTAATTTACACATTCATAATATGTATTAATATGCATTAAACATTAATAAAATTACTTGAAAATGCTAGAAAATGCTAGAAAATGCTAGAAAATGCTTTAAAAATGAAAAACAGCGAAAATATATTAAAGATACAGATTATATTCATTATCAATAACAATAAATTTAAAAAAATTCATTTTTAAATTAATATATTTAATTTTATTTAGTTTTATTTTTAGTTTATATTTTACATCATTATTCTTGTTTAAAATAATACAAGACATGTTTTATTTTAGTGATGTATATCTATCAACTATAGATCGTCAAATTTTGGATTGGCATTTTGCAAATTTGGAATTCGCCAATGCTACTCCTCTTAATAATCTGTCATTAAAACATTGGGACCAAGACGACGACTTTGAATTTACTGGAAATCATCTAACAGGTCAGTAATATTTTATTTTTATTTAAAATAATAGAAAAAAATCATTAGAGTTAAATTTACACAAATTTGAAGTAAGTGTGTTTATTCTTAATATATACAAATCTGTAATATGCAAGTTTATTTCAAACTATAAAAACTTATACTTTAAAATTACTGTTCTTTGCTCTTTAAATTTATCATTCTATGATCCTTAGTACAATATTTATCTGCCTTCATTAGTATAGAAAATATTTGCTCACTAAAATTAAAATAAACTATTGGATTTGATGTAAATCAAATTCTTTGACAATATTATTCTGGTTTAACATAAATTGTATATTATAATAAAATATACACATAATTTATTCAATCACAAAAAAAAAAAAAAGATTAAATTATATCCAGAAGCTACAACTGACCTAATTATTGGTTGTTATTTCATCTATAGGTGTCAATATTTCTTACAATGTATGCAAAATTAATTAAAAACACCTGATGATTGTGTTTTTTTATTGTTCTGTGCAAACTGTAATGAAAGTATCTTAAGTTGATGATCAGAAGAGAAGTGACTTGTAGAGTACTAACAATATACCCGGAATTTCATATAATTTTTATTCTATCCCCCTAAAAGGTACATTAAATGGACACCAAGTATTGTTATATTTTGCTATCACATGTGAAAAGTATCTAAATAAGGTTCTATCTAATATGGTATATTATATTGTTATACTTTAATAATACATTATATTATATTAAATATTTAATTCATTATATCAATTGAAGTTATATGACTATTTAATATAATATATTTATGATATTAGATTTAATATAAACCAAATAACAGTGTCTAAAAATATATACTAAGTGATTCTTTTAACTGAATAATAAAACATACATTTTATTTAGGTATCTAGTCTTTATTTGTTTGACCCATATTTATATGATTTTTAAATAGCAAACAATATTTTTAATTTTGTAATCTGAGGCTGAATACTTTTAAACTTAAATGTAGGTAGATATTTTAATATAAAATATTGAACAAATGTGGTTTTTATTTTTAATAATTTTAAGTGTTGGTAAGTAAAGTGAATTGGCAAAGGACACACTCTCATATTTATGGTGCATTATACTATTTATCAAAATATTGAATTAACAATTAATAATTAATTAATATAGTTTTAATATTTGTTATTTGGTGTTGGTACTATTTTATACATGCATTTCTCTTTAAAGGCAACTCAACATTTTCTGAATATTTAGTCTCTTTGAGCTATTCATAGACATTTATAATTTTCAATTTTTTTTTAGTTTTTTTCTATAAATAATATTTAAAAAAAAATGTTTGCCAAGTCAAAAAGCTTGGATGAATATAAAATTCCTCATAAGTTGCTAAAATAGAAATTTAACAATATCAATGAAAAATAGGCACAATTTTTTTATAAACATTTAAAGTTCAAATTTTAATAAAATTTATCAAAATTATGAAAATTTAAAAATATTTTGTTTAAAATTCATATATTTAATTTTTATAGTTAAGGATTGAAAATTTAAAACATAGTTTCTCATAAATAGTTGATGCTTTAACTAAAATATCTAAAAAATGTATAACCGCAGTTATTTTTTATAGATATTTTAAGTTCAAATTTGGACGAAATTAGATATTTAAATAAAATAACAACTTTAGTTTTTTTTTTGTCGTAATTTAAAAATACTATTTATGGGTACTTGATACTTTTAAAGTATAATGTTTTATTTTATACACACAATGGCATTAAAAGATTAAAGTACCTATCTATTAAAGTAATTTTTGGTTTTGGTTTTTTTTTCTCTTTTTCATAAATTATGACTTATAAGCATAATTATAAATCAATTGGCTAGGTACATATTTATTATTTATCAGAAACAATGACATGCTTTTCTTAGTTGTATTATTTAATTTAAAAACTATTAATTTTTTTAAATCGCCCTTCAATTGTAGTTTAATTTTAAAGGGAGCGGTTATAAAGAATATTGCTGTTCTATTCTTTTTTAGATATGAACATTTACAAAGGGATTATAAAGTTTTTGCCTCGAGTAAAAAACTAAAAAAAAACTGGATATACCGTTTCCAGTGTTGACAAAGAGATAAAAGAAACCGCCCCTGGGTACTTAAAATTACATCTGTCCACATTGAATAGTATTTTTTTTTTAACTAGCTTGAACTGAGGGAATTTTAATTTCTTCTTATCATAAGTAGACTAATTCAAAATGTTCAAAATTATTTTTATCTGATGCGGTTTGCATTTCAAGATAAATAAAAATATTTATATTTAATAAAATATATTTTTATCAATAAATTAATGAAATATTACCTATATAATAATCAGTTTTATTTAATATATACTATCCCAAAATAAAAACTTGATATTATTTAAAATAAATTTTATTAATTGTTAAAATCATTAAACTAGGTAAATATCTTAAAATATATTTTCTATATACAAGGGTCATATAAAGATTATGTAAAAAAAATTTTACAAATATCACCCCAAAAGTATTTTTTTTTTTTTGCTTGTACCTATTTAGTAAAACTGAGGAACATTTGTGTATTTTTTCATTTGTTATTACTGTACAGGGTTACGTAATATTATTCATATTTTATTTTAATACGAGGTAATCCTATAGGTAAGTCTAAAATCGAAATATTTTTAATTCTTTCTATCTAACCTAACCTAACCGGGTATCCTCTACTCAATATAATTTGTATGTTTATTGTATTTTGTTTTTAATTGAAATGTGTTATAATGGCAATTATTAATTAAATGCATAACAATATGTTATAAAGTAAAAAATAGTCTGGATTTTGAGAGTTGTGTTGTTTTTATGTATTTCATCTTGTTAGGTATTTTTAGTATTTGAATAACAAATACCGTATAATGTAAAAATATACAGTAAATATGCATATCAGTCTCAGCGGGGATTCGCATAGAGAAAGTTTTTGTTTAATGAAACGTAATAAAGAGCTTAACATTGACTAATTGTTTAACGTTGTCTCAATACACGTTATTTTAAAAACATTATTTCATATTGTGCATTGTACACCTCATAGGTGTTTTTATGACAAATGATCTAGTTTTTCTTTTATAAATTATATAAGATTTACGTCAATGTTTAGTCAATTTATTTTTTGAGAATTTATATGTTTTATTTTAGTCAACGAATAATAAATTTATTCAAAAATTGAAAAACACAGCTCCACATCATTAGTTAAATAAGATATAAGAATGAAAACAATAATTTATTAATTCGCCATTAAATATTTACGAACGCCAACTTGCAACTATAGTAAGCACTAAACAGTTTGTTCCTACCTATAGTTTATTTTATAGTTCAATAAGGATGTACTAGGTCCATTGACTTTTCTGACAATTGTAAAATAGGCGTCACTGTTGAATATAATAAATTTCGTTTTATGATAATTCATAATTTACAAAATGCTCAAATTAGTTAATTATCTATATACACTATCTAGACAGTATTTTAGTGCATCATGGTTAAAGCAGAGTCCCTACAGATTAATGATATATAATTTATCAAGTATTTTGATGTTTTTTTTCTTATAATATACATATTTTAGTTTTGTCTAAAACTGATATCACCAGGTACTCAGTGTGCCTAGATACATTTAACCTCCATTACGTTGTATATTATAACAAGGAGTTTGCTGAGTGATAATTATCATAATTAACATTTTTTTATGCTATAAATTAATTTATGTCGGATGGCCGTATGAGTGGATCACGCCCACCTGTTTTACTGGCTTTATATGTTTTTGATCTATTATCCTGTGTCGGAATAACACTATACTATCATCGGCCAAAATGCTTTTAATTAGAAAAGAAATAATAGGAAACAAAAATTAAAAATAATTTACAACAATAATTATGTGTCTAAAACTACTTTCGGATTAAGAACTCATGATTATATTCATGAGATGGCGTATTATATTATATATTATAGCATGGTGTTTTGATACTGTGAAGTGTTTGTATTTCGAACAAATGGAGATTTTTTAAATTATTAAAAATTGAGTACACCTATTCTAATTAAAACAACCATGTATCAATGTATAGTCTATTGATAATATTGATGTATTATTTAAAATTAATTTAACAAACGATTTTGTTCACAATAAAGAAGTAAGCTGGTATATATTTTAATTATTTAAAGTTATTTCTGTATTAAATACACGTATCAAACAATTTATGATTCAACTATTATTACAAATTCAAATTTCGAAGTACATTTTAAACATCAGATAATTCAAATTGGGCTTGTAAAAATCATGTGTAATGTACAATTTTTATGATTTTTATTTTTGATAAGTAGGTTGGTAGGTACTTTTAAAAATATCTAAAAATCTTGTTATATTACAAAATTATACTTGTACTTAGTTTGTATAATTAAGGCTAAGGGAGAATAATAATTATGAGCTAAGTTCTTTTTTTTTAATTTATATATATATAAGTAACAATAAATATAAAATATATATCATATTTTGATACAGCTGTTTTGTATTGGCTAAAACTAAGAAATATCATATAAAATATGCTCAAAGACATCTTTGCCTTTGTTTGATTACCCACCTCATTAATTTTCCTAGGTATGAGTCTAAAAAGTCCTGGTTACTTCCTCGACGGTTTTTTTTTTTTACTTCACTTAGCACTGTTTCAAATTCGTTCAACATTTTGAGTGTTACCATCTAGGCTGAGATAGGATGAACAAAATTATTTTTATGGTTCAAAGTTTTGTGCGTACTTTTCAAAATAATTGGGAAAACCAAAAACAAACCATATAATATAAAAGTTAATTTTGTTTTTTGTTGTAATTGAGAAATGAAAAATCGTAGATACTTGAAATTGTTGCCAAATATTTTGACTTTTTTTGAGATTTTATAGACATTTAATATTTTTGACTTTTCTTAGTTTTTTTTTGATTAGTGTTGATATCATTTTTAATATACATTTATAAATATTATATTATAATAATTACCTAACATATAATATTCGCGATGTTATTGGCAATACTTTGTTCAACCTACAGAATTACTATGTAGAAAAAAAATATATAATAGTAATATTAATAAATTATAAATTATCTTTAGAAATACACAGTTTTTGCTCAGAATTATTTTTCGTATGCAATTTATATTGAATTAAAATTTAATACTTCTATATTATGGTGTGACCTAGGTACTCACAACAAGGTACACAAAACCTACTTAACAAACGAGCGAATTCCCCAGTTTTTATTTGTTTTTATTTACAATTTTATATATAAATAAATATATATACCCAAAGTTAGTGTGCAACAATTATAGGTTTGAATTTTTGCACAATTTTTTTTTTATAGTCAAAAATTAGATTGATTATCCTTAACTAAAAACTAACATGTTTGTAAATATCAGTTATCACCATCAATAGTAGTTTGTATAAACAGAGTTACTAATAAATAATAATAGATAGTATTGTAACTCATATCTCGTGGGCATATTTTAAAACTAGTTTTCGTTATGTCAGAATGCAAAATGTGACTAATTGCTTTTAACAGACTTCCTAGTTTATCAGATGTCTTTGTGGAATTGCCGTGTAAAGCGTTTTATAATATGTGTGTGGCATCGCCGCCGTTATAGCTGATGAATAGGGGCGGTTGGATTAGACATGTTGACATTTCTTTTGCGTACATCTCGATTTTGCTGGTTCTGGCGGCGTTTATACTTTTCGGCATCTCGTGTTTCAAAGGGGTCGCGGTTTTCATAAAGGGACACCGACAATGTATGGTCCTGCGTGTAAGTTGAACGTGTTTAACTATAATTATAAAAGGTGCAGGTTTCGATTTAAACGTTTCAAAAGACCGCTCAACCTAACCTTTCACATCTGTCACCTTACACCGGAAAAGTGTCTTTCACAATAAACCTATAGATCGTTGAATCATTTCCATCTATTGTAAGTAAACAATTCTTTTTTTATAAGAACACAAGAACCGACAGATTTTAGAATACACGACATGATGTATAGAGGTACTTATAGTTGTTGTAATTTTATTAGAGACGATAATAATAATACGGCAGCCCATTTACGAATACATATAGTCAGTAATATATAATACCTACATCGAGTGTTCCGAGTGTTCATTTACCTTTAACAGTTTTTAAATTTTAAAGCGCAAATACTTTGGGTTACGTTTTTCTAACGTATTGGTGGTAGTAAAAAATAAATATAAACGCTGTTAAGTTTTTTTTTATTTTAGGCACGAACGTACAACTATCGCGTTAGATTGGCTGGAAAAGAAAAAAAGAAAGTAATAAAAACAAAAAAAGGATAAGACTTCCAGAAAAAAAAAATGTTTAAATCGGCTATTTGTATGCTGGTGCAGGTATATACTTACAGAGAGGGTTCACCGAAACCAAAATACGTATTTAATAGAGTTCCGGGTTTTCAGGACGATGGGTACTAAATTTGTGACAAACGATGTGACGTTAATGGAAGTCGTGGGCGGCTTTTTTAATGTTCAGTGTACCTACTTCTACTGTAAATAAGAATTCGGGCACGTTTTCGTAATAAATTGGCAACGAGAAAAGGAAAAAATAAAGAGTTTGAGCAAATAAACTAATAAAGTACTGACGTTTTAAATAGAACATTCTGCGAAAGAAAGTTATATTGTTTATTATAGTATATTACTATGATAGTAGGTACTTGTATAATACAATGCTCTATACAAGATACGTGTAATGAGCTTATATATTATATTGTTTTACATTCATTGAATTGAAATCGGGTCAGAAGGTCTAATTAAGTCGAGCTGGAAAAAAAAGCAAACAAAAGAATCCTCCCCGAGGTGAAACAATATTCGCTAGATGTCCAGCTGTTAAAGGTAACATGAATTAGCGTAAAGTATAAAGGATATCAATACGATCCGTTGTGCCTGATAAACGATGTTTAATTAAAATTGTCTTTAATTAAATCGTCGTGTCGATTGCGGTGTTTTGATTTTTTCGCCGAGTCATGTTGCCTCTATTTCCATGGAATCTTTTTAATATCTCCCAATCTTGACGTGTGTTATTAATGTTGATTCAGACTAGTGACTACTAAAACAATATGAGGTATACATACTACAGAGTATACCACCTATACTATATATGTAAGGCATAATAGATAATATATCGTAATGTTGCATTTAAATTCAATTTTGAATATTTTTTATGATCTATAATGCGAATCACAGTTATAATTTAACACAAATTTAATTTTGTTGTAACTTGTTTTTTGATGCGTTTTGGTTATAATAATTTATGTTATTTTCTTGATAGTTAAAATTATTTTACACTTACAGGTATTGAAAAAACGATAAAAATCGGAGGTTCTAGCAACAACCAATAAACATATTTTTTTACGACTAGGAAAGTAATTGCTTTGTTGTTTATAATATATTGACTGAACGAAAATATATTGAGTACAACATATTTAAAGTATCATTAAAGCTTATAATATAGTTAGTTACATTGTCTTTTAAATTTGAATATTTAGATCCTGGAAGGTATCAATATGAAATGATTAAAACTAGTTGAATTTTGTTATAAGATATATCCATTGTTGTACTTATTATAAAGTTCTTAATTGTTTGTACATACTAATTTTTAACTGCCTAAATAAGTAATTCTATATAAAGTACAAATACATACTTAAATAAATAACGTCAAGTGTTGATTTAAACAGTTTATAAAATATGTTTAATATTTATATATATATATATTTCATTGCTTTAACTTTTATGTTTATGATCATTTATTTAAGTACTAGTTTTGAGTTTGAACATTAAAAAATGTACGATATTTATTTATTTACAATTTTTATATTTTTATATTTATTGTATACAATTGTTATAGTAATTATATTTTTGAGTTTTTAGTTGTAACTACCTAATATCTAAGGTAGGCAGATAAAAATAAATGTTCAACCTAACTATTAAGACCCCTGTCCCTTGATGAATCGATATTGTACAGGTTCTTAAAAAGGGTTTAAAACATATTCATTTATTATCTGTATTGTCTTAACCACAACAGTCTTCGTGACTAGGCGTAACCACATAAACGTGGGGAATGTTTTTTTAAGCAGATATTTATGAAAAATGACTAGGATAATTGAGCTCGTTATAGTTCAATTCCTCCCATCGCCAGAATGTAATAAATATAGTTTATAATGTTTATATTTTATATAATATATGGACGGGAGTTCTAAATAATTGAATTTTGTGTAATAATATTATTGTTGTATGAATAGTTGCAATTTAAATCAGTTTAATTTTTTATATTCGTTTATATTGTATATAATAGTATCATGAGGGAATACACGTTTGCACATAATACCTTTGCTATTTAAATTATATTTCCGTTAAGTTCTATAAAGAATAGGTTTTCATTTCTTGATCAACTATAAATATATTATTTATATTTAAGAAATAAAAGATGAAAATAGTGATACAATGATTTAACTTCAAGTTAAAATGTTAATTATCTTTGTATACAAATATCTTTTAAAATTAACATTGAATATAATATAAACTATATGCTATTTTGAATAGTATAGGTTTAGGTATAGTATAGCTATACGTGCTATTATTAATATTTAGTTTTGGATGAATTGGATTTGGATATAATTGTAACTTCAAATAACTAATTTTATTTGTTCGTTCATTTTTTGTAATAGGCGTACTTACCTATATTATTTAAAATATTGTTTCAAGTATTCAAACTACTATTTTTTTTTTTTTTTTTTGTTATTGATCTGGTTTCCTCTTTTTAATTAAATATTTTAATAACTTGATTTTAAATAATGTAGGTACTTAAAAATCTCGATTATAACTATTTTTATAAATAAATATGTTTTAAAATTCTCTATGTGAAGTTGTATGGTATTTGTGTGATATGATAATATCTAACAGTATAATATTGCTATTACAAGTATCTATTTCTGTAATTCCGTATAACTTTTATTTACAATTTATTATATAAATACAATATTTAAAACATGACTAATTTATAATACAATTATTGGTACTCTAAAACCATTAAGTATATACACTTACTTAATGAATAATAATTACTGTTCCTGTATACTAAATGTGTATAGTACAATTAAAAACGGAGCGAGACGACATTGTTACTGAAAAATGTCCCTTTTAATTTTAAGCATTAAAAAATTAGGTAGATAATATCGTTTTTTATTTATACATTTTATTTATTAACTACTTTGCATTAGAGTTAATTTGAGACATTTTAAAACCAGTTCCGTATTTCATGTAATGGCATGTAAACGATTGAACTGGTCATTAAGAGACAAAAATTTGTTTAATTTTCTAAAAAAAAAAAATATACCGTTGGAAAACACGGACATCTAATTCGATAATCACTGGAAACAATCAGTAAATATTGTCATTTAATTTTAAATTATGCAGTAGCAAGTAGCCGTAATCAATCCATTTTGTTTTATCCGTCCAGTTTAATCGCCGCTGTATTTGTGTTCTTATACCACGGTGGGAAATCTAACATTGTAAAGACGCCGAAGTTGTTTTCTATACAGATAGTTTTTGATGTTGTAAACTTTTCCCATGATATTGGCCCGTCATCAGCTGCAGTATAAAAGGAAACTGGCGTATATTCGTTTTTCTGAAAAAAGTTTCGTCGACTGGCGCCAGGCGATAAGAACTCTTTCGGAGTTGATATTTTCAGCATAGATTGAAAATGCTTTTCGAGATTATAAAGTTGTTGGTGATTTCCGTCCAAAATGATGAAATATTTTTATTCGTATGGAAAAATCCGTCCGTATTCAATATAGTTATTAAACTATTTGACACATTGCATGGCGTACGCATACTTGTGAGCCGCTAACCCACGTTTAATATTTGATAGATGTCAATAGTTTTGATCGATATTATAATTGTAAGTACTTTTTGTATTTCGGGTTTTTAAATGAGGCTACAGTGGTGCTACACGTACTTGATCTAAAAACGGGTTTAGATGAATATATATATATATATAGAGAGTTAAAACCATCAGAAATCATTAACTTATTTGACGTTTTAATTCTTGAAATGCCCGCGGTAAAAATTACTTGTACGCCGCAGTTTACAACCGTAATATTTGATTATTTGAATACTTGATAATAATATTATTATAGTCCTCGCTCAAATCAAAATAAATAATTATAAGTAGGTGCTATGTAGTTGTATAGTAGTAATGATAATAGCAATAATAACTACAATAACACTGTATATATATGTTCGGCAATAGCGATACCTGCAGAAGTATATTCTATGCATTAAATATTTTCTAAGGCTAGAACGCGCGTATTCCGTAAAATATACGCGACCGCAGGACGCACAATATATACAATAGGTACCACCACCTCTCCTGCCTCTACACGTAATAAAATTATATTATTATTATTATAGTGTTTTTGAAAAAAAAAAAAAGTAAAATAAATCGTAAATGCCGAAATTCCGTATACA
This sequence comes from Pentalonia nigronervosa, assembly GCA_014851325.1. NCBI lineage: Eukaryota > Metazoa > Arthropoda > Insecta > Hemiptera > Aphididae > Pentalonia > Pentalonia nigronervosa. The sequence goes on along the minus strand of JACXSJ010002088.1, from coordinate 34,511 downwards.
CACGGTTTACAGATGTTTTCTTCGATCCCGATGCCGTTACTAATTTTCCCGACGATTTTTGCCGGCGGTGCAGGCGGCGGCGGCGGTCCCTTTGGCTTTCGCAATCACCGTTCGTCACGGTCCGTCGTCGCATTGTACAAACGGCACGCAACGCACATGTCGTGGTCGGTCGCGCGCGCCGAATCAGCGGATACAGCGTATATTATATTATATTATATTATTTACAGGTATGAGTTGTTGTTGGATATATATATATATAAAGATAGGTCCTGTTGTGCGATTCGCGTACACGCGTGTGGTTAATTTTTTTTCTTTCCGTCATCCGAACAACCGCAGACGCATCCCCAAACGATGACGGCGATAATAATTATCATTATTATTATCATCATCATCATCATTGAATTTTCTACCTACTTTTTTATCAGAAAATATATTGAATTTTTTCCACTAAAAAAAGTGTCTCCACCCACACACACAAAACATTAAATCAATACATTCAATGCTCCGCTCAGTCAGAAATTCGACTGCACGAATGTTTATTATTTATTTTATGTCACAATAGCAATCGAAAACGTTTACACAGGTAGGTCGTCTTCTATAAGTGTCAAGTAGGTATACAATACGCATATCATATTGTATCATAAAAACAAAGAGAATTGTTTTTTTTATCCATTTAAAATCTATTATTACATTTCGGTCAGATGAAATGTATAGTTAATACCATTTTTGAGTTTAAAAAAAATTTTTTTTTGAAACCAATATTATACATAATATTTAGATTGAGGTACAGTCCATTTGCTCCCGTTAATGTCTTACAATCCCTAATATATGTTCTAGCATTGAAATCTTACAAAGTCCTACAAACTATATACATATAGCATTTCAATGTGTACTTATACAATATCATGATTATGCACAACTCGCGACCGGTGTAAAAATATATCATGAGAAGGTAGGTGGGGTGTTTGCAGTATTTCTGAAACGATAATTCTTACTATTTGAGAGTGTTAAGTACGATTCAATACAAACATGTAATATTGATCAAATTTTTAAATTGTAGTTCTACATATATGCAACATGTACAATTATTTAAATTGTTTTTTTTTATATTTTTAAGCACGACGGGCCCTAATGCAATGTAGCAATTTAATTTCTACGTACTACTTATAAGAAACGGATTTTCATACGTGCGATAAATTGTGGTTATTGTTTTTCGATTTGTTTGAACAATTTATTAGCCCATTGACTATTATTATATCACCCATCGGTACACCGTACGCGCCTAGAAAACAGCGGTACACCGTGTTTCACAATAATTCAGTTTCTCGTTATGCGTTGCAGTGGTGTACATAATATAATAATATAGGTTTGACAAATACATCATACTAACTATTTTTTATTGAGACATTCAAATAATATTTTTCCCAAAGGACTATAGGCCGGCGAGGCGTACTTTAGTCATTTATAATTTGGTTTATAATTTTTATTCGAAGTATTTACAACGATATTTTTACTTAAGGCCATTTATATTGTACACCGCTGTCCGAATGTAATATTATTGTACAGATCCATTCCGTGTGTCTTGTATTTATTATTACTTCACTCGCCTATCCATCACTGAGCTCCGGGAGTCATAGACTATAAGAGAGATATCTTTTCTTCGTATACATGTATATGATGAATCGCACATTAATACGGACACATTCCAATGAACCTTAAATCCAGGAGAGTTTCTCGAGCGAACCGTGGCAATAATGACGTCTCGAAAATAATATAATATAATAATGTAAAATATATTTACATATTCCGTTCCGGGTCAATGTGTCGGTGACGTATGAAACAAAGACATCGTAGAACGAGGCCGGCATTCTCTTTTATACAACTATAAAAAAAAAATAATATATATTTTCCGTTTTTGGATATTACATAAATGTATTATTATTACCATTATTAACGTCCAGAGAAAAATGGAAAAGAATAATTGTAAACGTTTTGTCTTCATCACCCGAATTGGACGCTTCTGTGAATGAGAAAGATTTTTTTTTAGACCTCCGCAGATTAACGATTTATCTTCAAACACCATTTTTGAAAATTGTATACCTGGTCATATTATGATATACATATTTATGCCTACTTAATACATTACGTCATTAAGTCAAAATCAATATGATTGAAATAAAGTTCGTTTAAAAATAATTAAATATATAAAGTATTATATTTTACTTGGTATATAATATGATATAAAACAATTCATGTCTTATTTTAATCAAAGCCTTATGAAAATTTTTTCTGAATATTTAATTTATTTAAAAAACAATATACATATTTTATTAACAAAATCACAACTTCTGTAACTATGGCCAACAATGGTTATTGGCACATTAATAATAACATAACAATATTTAAAGTTTTCTTAATGAGAGTGTAATTTTGTGTATACAGAGGTTTTTATGTAAGATATAGAATTAAATAAATATTCCTTATACAATATATATTGTAGGTATAACATTTTACAAGATTTTTGTATTAAATTACTATTACTTATGTAAGTATAGTTATTAAGCATAAGTTTTATAGTAGTGTTAGAGTAGAAGTTATAAAAACGTGTAGGTTAGTAAAACTATGTTTAAAGAAAATATATATTTCCGAGGCAGTAAAAACAATTAGAAATTTCATACAGCCCTTTTATTATAGATTATTTTACAGTGGTCATCGTTACTGAGAATAGTATATTAAAACTAAAATAAAGTTTAAATAAAGACTTGAGATGTCCATCATTCAATTTTTTTGATTACTTTTTGTTAAATTTTATTATTAAAAAAAAAAAAAAAAAAAATAATTTGGAAGGTTTAATGTTTTTTTTAGTAAAATTGATTGGCAATAATTGCAAAACATCTACCAGAATCGTGTTTAAAATTGTGATAATAATAGTGATTTTCAAATGAAAATTAATAACTCATCTATTCATCTACCTGCCTATGTGACCTACACAAAAAAATGGCATACGTAGCGTGTGTAAAATTGGTACGGTTTTATGTGCATACGTGAGCAATGTTTATTACAATCGATCACATAAATATTTTACATTGTTAAATATATTAATATATATTAAATATTATTTATTAGTGTAATAGTGTTTGTATAAGACGTAACTATTGTTTGTAGATAATTTGATTTTAACGTAAAAAGATCTCATATAGAATAGTTTAAATTTATTGTACTTTTCGTTTATTTAAAATGATTATTTATTTTTTATTATAGGTACTTTCCTACTCACTATATAGATTAGACAAATTTCGAGTGTGAACATTTTTAAGTTTCTACTGTATAGCTGGTAACCGTCAAAGTCCGTCGGCTGTTTTGAAACGATCTATACAGTACACCGTTTTTTAATGGATTATCGTGGGACATAAATAACTCTATTTTATTTGTCGATACTAATTTATACCCGATGGGCTAACACATGGGCGAGTGAGAAAATATTCATAGTACCGCCAATGTTATTCATTTTTTTTTAAATTTACGACTGGCTTTACGATTATATGTGTTATTTTCCATCTTGTCTTATCCACAGGCCTTGTAAATCTTGTCGAGAAACTAAATTTAAAAAATATAAAAACATAAAAATCACCTACAGACTCCAACCGACGGACGATCTGTATAACTTTAGGATATTATGATAAATGGATTTTGTTACTCCTACGAGTACACACGACCGTAGAGTTGAGGAAAAACTTTATTCCGTGCAGATATTCTATCATGTCACATTGAAGGTTTAAACTGATTAGCAAATATTTGAGAGATTATATTATGTTACTTATTTCAAATTGGCATAGGAAATTTTAATTATATCATGATCTTAAAGTGAGTTTGTAATAATAATTATCGATTAATGTTCCTATACATTTAGTGATTATAATAAATAAACTCAGTAGGTAGCTAAAGTATCGGGTGTCTATTTTTTCAAATTGTCAAATTTAACAATAATTTTTGTCATGAACATGTCTTTTGGTTGGAAATCTATCTAAAATAATTGTATGACGCTTTTTTTCTTAATTATCTACATTTTACGTGGCATAATTAGTTTAACTTGCGAGAGCAAAGTGCATTTGGTGCTAGTGGTTTCGACCTAAAGTTTATTATGACTATTTTCATATTGGCCCATAACTATTGAGTGGCAAGAGAAGGAAATCACTAAAATGTGGTACATCCATTAACTGGGCATAAATATTGTTTTGACGTTGTATAGTCAAAGGTACTAAAGATATTTTATAAGTCTACGGTATCCGACCGTATACCGACCGTACGGTATATAATGATTACCATAAAATTGTCCAGAACTATTGTAAACATAAACTAAAATATAATTTTTATCATGGCGATATTCTTATATAGATTAATGTCATATTATAATTCTTGTTTCTAATTTATATTTTTTAGTAATACAATTTTCTCAGAACAAACTACTTATATTATAATAACATTAAAATAATAGTTTTAAATTCTGAGCAGAGTGATGAATGTATTGATTTTATAATGTTGTGTGTTTTTTTTTATTTTTTGTGTCTGTAATCACGTTTTAGTGCAGTAAAAGTATAGTATTCCAATTTTTATCATCAGCACCTTTTCTGAAAGAAAAGTGAATCTATTTTTTATAGTTGGTACGTTGAGGGGTCAAAAATAAAAAAATCCCAATAGTTTTCAAATGCGCCGGGAAAAACAAAAAATTAAGAAAAAACGGGAATTTTTTCGCAAAGTAAATTTTTGACAACATTTATTTTTATTTTCAATGTAACAAAAGAAATAATACTCGTAAATACATGAAATTTTTGCATGCTTATATAAACATTTTTTATACACCAAAAATTTTTTAAAATGTTTTGACTTCTTTTGAGCTATTTATAAGCTTAATACATTTCCGGACTATTTTATTATTATTGCCAAAAAAAAAAAAAAAAATTTCAGTCTGTCAAAAACTTAAAAATGTAATACAATGTTCTTTATAACTTGTTGTAAGTGAAAATTAAAAAAAAAAAAGTTGAGCGTAAGTTTCTTAATAGTTTTTTTATAATAATCTAAATTTGAAATTTTAAGAAATACTTAAAAATCATTTAATTTTACAGTTTATTTTGATTAGGAAATTCATAAAAAATTTTCTATTCAAATCTAAGATTTCAAAATTCAACACAACTCTTTAAGTTTTTCTACCTTTCTAAAAAAAAAAAAATTACTGGAACGTCAAATTAATTTTTTATGAGCGTTTAAAATTAGGCATTGGATATTCACCTGTTTACTCAGGAAACAATTTTCATATTTTGATGTAACTGAAAAAGGAATAATTGAAGACGTTTAAAATTTTTACAAAATGTTTAAATTATCATTTTCTATACAAAAAAAAAAAAAAATTTAAAAATATTTTGACAATTTTTGAGCTTATTGTAGACCTATGAAACTGTCTGTTTTTCTAAATTTTTTTCTTTAAATATCAATAAAAAAATTTCGTTGGGACAAATTTTTTGAAAATTTAATACTTATTTTAATTCCCATAAGTTTTTTTAGAATAGTAGATCAAAAATAATAAAAATACATGGCACATTTTTTTTTTTTTTATAAGCATTTAAACATCGAATTGACCGAAATTCAACATCGAACATTTGCAAATTTATAAAATGTTTAGTTTTTATAGCTAAGGATTGAAAATTTAAAACAAAGTTTTTCGTAAGTAATTTATTGTGTAACCAAAAAATCAAAAAAATATAATTTTTTTATAGACATTTTAAGTTAAAATTTGAACATTAAAATATCGAATATTTGCAAATTGTTTTGTAGTTAATAATGTATAAAATGGTTAGTTTTTATAACTAAGATTGATAATTCAAAACAAGGTTTTTCGTAAGATTTCCAAGTGCAATTTTAAAAATATTTAAAATACAAACGCACCTTTTTTTTTATCAGCATTTAAAGTTCAAATTTTGACCAAATTCATTAAAATCTTGAATGTTTGCAAATTATTTAGTAGTTAAAAATTTATAAAATGTTCAATTTTTATAGCGAAGGATTGAACATTTAAAACAAGATTTTTCGTAAGCAGTTTATAGTGTAACCAAAAAATCATAAAAATATATTTATATGATTGATTTTTTTAGATGTTGACAGTTGTAAGTTCAAATTTGGACGAAATTAGATGTTTAAATGAAGAATGACAATGTTAGTTATTTAGTTGTAATTTAAAAAACATTTTTTATGGGTGCTTGAAGCTTTTAAAGTATATTTTGATTTTTTATACACTTAATGACATTTTCAATGCAATGTTTATTGCAAAAATTAATTTAACCTACTGTAATATTAATAGTTAAATGAATTATTTTAATAGCAATAATATCATAGAATATATTTAGTTATGTAGGCTGATAGACCATTTTTTCTTAAAATCGTTTTTCGTATACAATGATTTATATCTTAGAATTCAAATTTAACATATCTACGAAAGTGATCATTTCGACACATACTGTACGGTAGAGCGGTACCCACTTGTCGACCTTTTTTTTTATTAATATGTGATAATTTATTTAATAATAATATGTTAAATAATCCATTAGTATACTGATACCCGATATAATGTCCTGTATTTTTATTTAAATATAGACTAATATTTTTTTAAAATAATTAATTTTCGAATATTATGTTTTTTACCAAAATTATATCGGCTAAATAGGTATTGATAATTAATGCCTTAATAAAATTGTTTTAAAAATCATAAAACTATATAAGGCAAGGTCGTATTGTATTGCACTTATGTATTTATATTTCTTATTATATTTTTACGTGTTATATCTCAAAAGCACTTTTTTTTTCAAAATTATATTATTTATTATCAATGTCATTGATTAATAATAAAACTTCATGGAAAAATTAAATTAATAGTATTTAACTATTATTTTAAAATGCAATTTTAACAATTATTTTCTTTAAAAGAATAACGATAAATTAGGACAAGGTATCTTAAAAGTTTAAAACATAAAAAACTTTTATATTTTCCTGTAAATTAATATTTGCTATTAAAAACAAATTAATAATAATAAGTAATTTTAGTTTATATTGTCTGGTAGGCAATTATTTAGGTAGGTACAACCGTGTACTAGTTTATAGTACTGCAATGTTTAATAAGAATTATGAATAGGTAGATAGATACTTAGGTTTATAATATTCTTATTTAAGGACACTTGACAAAATATCTATATATAGATACCAGGCAATTTGTTAAGCCTCGGATTTGATTTAAATTAACTATTCAAGCACACCGCCAGAACATAATGGATTATGGTGTTTATAATTAACGAGCATTGTAACGATCGTGTAAAAACTAAATTACAATTTGATGGAATTTTAATAAAATTGTCAAAATTTTGAGAAATATTATTTGTCCGCTGGGATTAGATTTTAATTGAAAATAAATCGTTGAAAAGTTTGAACGAACGAGAAATAAAAATAAAAAAAAATAAAATAAATAAAAAAATACATTTATTATCATCGTTGTAATAGCGTATAGAAGCTGGCAGCAGCTGCGGGGGCTCTTGAAGCGTGCAAACGGTGAATCTACATACAGTTAACCAGAAGAATTACGAGTGACACCTATGCCATGTAATGTTAATTGCCTGGTGGTTATTAACCACGCCTATTTCCCTACTCCGCGGAGCTCTAGAAAACATTCTTTTATGTTCACCGGGTATAACGAAAATCGTTTTGCATATTATAAATATTATTGCGGTGTTTATTATTATTATACCATCGCCATTATTACCATTATTGTTATTATTATGCCGAGACAAAGGAGCCATTGCGATCGTCCCGGGGAAAAATTCAAACGCGCGATAAGTCTCGCGTGATGTCTGATTTCGCATCTATATATAATATTTTATGAACCTAAAACCTATTATAATGTTATTGTTGTGTTGCGCGTTAAAAAATAAATAAACACCGTTATTGACATATGGGTTTTGAACGTTCACAACACTATATATTATCGATCGTTATAGAGTCCGTCGAACCACTACAACGTAGGTACTCATATTTATATATATATATATATATATATATTGTAGGTACCCGAGTTATTTATGTAACGAAATAATCATTAAATTTTAAATTATGATTATAATATGTATTACGCGCGTTGTATAAAGCGGAGCTAAGAAAAATATACATTTTTATGTTAAACGTGTTATACTATAATATTATAACATTATTTGCTCGTTTGATCGGGACACGCGGCAAATCGTTTCGAGGAATATAACGCCATAAGTATAATATGTACTTGTATTGATAAAAATTTATGGGATTTTTTATCGACCAATCGAAATGGTGTCTATTGTACATTCGAGCAATCGGAAAATAAAGCAACGTCGCAGTTTATTTACGGAAGAAACTTTATCGATATACTGGCATTAAGTATACCTACTTATCTGAAGCTCCGACGTGTGCGTTGTCAAACCTCCAAGTTTGTAATAATATGTGTTATTTAAAACTACTTTATTTTATTTTGCTAATTGACACGTATGTAAATTAGATCGATGTTTGAGTAAAATAGTAAGCGGGAGGCGTGATTTGCCCGAAACCATTTTGGCCCGTGGAGTTAATCGAATTTCAACGTCAATCATACGAGACGCATTTAGGTTTAGTGTAGGTGCAACAGTCACGGACGTAATAAAATACAACTTACTATAAATCTAGGTACACTGTGATTATCACCGTGATATACTTACTCTACAGATGTCAAACACTGCAGGACAACATAATATAGACTTACCGATTATTAATACGAATAAAAACACGAATTCAAAATGGAGAGATAAAAATAAATTAATTTTTGAATAAATTATTTTCCATTTTATTTCGTTAACAATCTAATGAAAACATATTTAACCGCTGAAGTAGGTATACCTATTATTTTTTCAAATTCAGATTAATTACATAATTTATCCAAGGTTTAACATTTTCTCCGACACTTGAAAACCGGTTGTCTGATACATTTTTACATTAAATTTAACCTGTTTTAAAATTTCTGGACGGTTTTTAACGAAAAATTCAACGAACAAACTAATAATTTGTAATGCGAAGAAATTTACGCGTCACATATTATATGTGTAAGTCAATGTAGCGGTAATCCAGATTCGTTATCATTTTTTTTTTTGTTACAATTGTTGTATCCTGGTTTTCGAATGGTTGGTCAATGTTTAATGTAAAAACGGTAATTTTTTTTCGCGTAGGTAATCTCGTTTCATCCTCAATATAGAGATAAAAAAATTGAATAAAAATTATATGTTTCAGCACGATTTTGACAGTAGTTATTAAAATTTCAAAAAAAAAAAAAAAAACCGCCCCAATAATTGTGTGGACGGTTGTTAATTAATATATAATATGCATTTTACCATCTATATCATAAGTAGGTGTATGTATGGTATAATGTGTATATTATATATATATATTATCGTATGATATTATTACCTTTTATGGCAATTATATTATATGTATACGTAGGTACCGTGTAAATACTTTAATAAATAATTCATACGTTGACTGACTATAAAGTATACAAGTAGAGGTGATTTAAAATATTATATTATTATTTATTAAGTATTAGTCGGCCGCGACGTTATCTACGCAGTTTCTGTCTCGCATTTCTATGTAAATGTTGTTTCTTTAATAAATTAACCGCCAGCACTGCAAACACACACGCACACACACCTGGCGTTGGATTTGTGTGTTGTCCGGAGGCAAGATGATCAGGACTGGTCGAAATGAATGTCCGCTGTATACCTAGTTCTATGTGCCACGTGTCTTTATCGCTGAAATTAAATCATTAATACGATAAAAGAAAATGTATAATATTAAAATGGAAACATGTTGAACCTAATGATAACTGACTGATAACTGAAATTAACGACCGTGATTGCCTGTCGGACTTCTCTCATGCACACACACATATATATATATATATAATATAAAGCCGAGGTATCGTTATTCAATACTAGAAGCCAATAATAATAATAATAATAATAATAATAATATGTAGACTGGTGCCACTGAAGTCCCTACCATATGATATTATAACACGCTGCGGCGTAGAGTATATAACCGCTTTAAAAACAAAACACATATTAATACATCCATCGGGAATTAGTTATTTCAGGTATGATAAGTGTATAATGTATTATTATTCGATGCGTTAAAGAACAGCGTCGTCGTACCGTCATCGTTCGATTTGCCGTGTTTTTTTATCATATGTTCGGCGACGTCCTTCTCCGCTGCTCAAATCAATTAATAACTACATCGGCGATAACTTGTATACGACGTATCGTGTATCACCCATTACCTATATATTAGGTATACACTCTATAGGTACATTGTTTTTATGAGTACGAAGAGTAAAAAATGGTTGTTGGCTAGGTATATAATAAATACTGTTAGTTATTAAAATATGACCACAATATATGAAGCCGTCTCGTGACGACGTGACGAAGGACATGGTTGTCATCATACTGCCTATTAAGTATAGTGAGTTAATCCGAATATTACACGCACCTACCAGCCATATAGTTAGTTAAGTAGTTACTGATAATGGAGATTAAACGAGTTAGGAAAACTCACTCTGCGAATGTGCTGAATTCTCGGTTTCTATAAACGTATTTTAGTAATACAACGAAATATTAACCATAATAATTCTGTAGAATAAATACAATTCGAAAAGGATTTCGTAACCTTTATAATTTGCTATCTATTTATTATTTTAAATATTGATTAGTGTGAAGCTATATATTATTAATTAAGTAGGTGCTCATATTTTTTTTTTTAATATCGGCTAATTTACTTTGAATAACGAATACGCCGCTACACAATTATTTATTTATTCGACTTTGACCACGGACGGACTTTCAAATTTGCGTTTGGAAACCTATACTGCAACGTATCTATAATATTACTGTGCACGTCTGTGATGCGTTAAAAGTATTAAAATCGAGATAATTGTCCGGCGCAATGCGAGATGTTTGAGTGCTTGTATGTAATAATGCAGCGAGAGGTTATTATAATTTGAATATAGACGAATTCCCACAACGTGGTGGAGGCCGCGGCTCCGTTGCGAGGGAGGGATAGTGTGATGGAAAGACAATTTTATATACTCCCCGACGGCGGCGGCGTGAAGACTTTACGGTCACGATTTAATGAGATTGGTGGTAGGGGGCCCTCAGCAGATGACGACACTCCGAGTGGCAGGAATAGATTAAAGGGTTAATCACGGTGAAATTACAGGTTCCGACGGAACGAAAAACATATAGGTACCAATGAGTATATATAATATAATAGGTGCGCACATATATCGTGTGTACAGTATGTATATAATATATTTTTTACTTATAATATGTTATATAATATAGTTGCGACGCGTGCTTTTTTTTACTATACCTGTATAAATAGGTAGGTACTAGCAAATAAAAAACATGCATCTATTATACGTCGTCGTCATCGTCGTAATTTTAAATTACATACACATTACACACGTCGTATAATAGGTAATCTCATATGAAATATATAATTGAAAATATCGACTAGGTGTATTATCATGATATGATATTGTACAGATACCTAAGTCGCGATTATTATCGTATACTTACTATATTTTCATGTTTTTAACGGTGCCGTAATAATATATTTTACCAAAAAGTCGACAAAAACTATACAGATATGTTTCTTATAAAATTGCGCACCCATACCTATACCTATAATAATTACAATAATATTATTTAATATTGTTTCTCATATTGCAGGTAATATGATGATTTGATTATTTTTTAAATAATAGTTATTGAATATTTATTTTCTTACTTGTATGAGAAAAAACTATCGATAAAACCATATATTGAATAAGTTTGAAGACATTTTCTGAAATGCGATGATTCGTGATCGGAAGATGTCCAGTTATGAGATGAGTGCTTCCCCAATACACCTGCAGATCTCAAATCGTTTTTAACGGCAATTTTAAATCGATCAGACGATTCATTTTATTCGACAAGACGAAGATATCGCGTACGTACTTATATTACGTATACCCGTATAGTTCGAAATTTAAACGTTAATCTTGTCTATAATAAATGCATATAATATGCTTTATAGCCACGACAAGCGACCTCGTTTGATTGAGTGCGCTAACTTCGGCGGACACTCCTTATTTACACCTCTATACAGCCCGTGTGTTTTTGTATTGTGAGACAATAATAACAGCTGCATCAGGTATGAAGTCATGTATAATAGGTAGGTATATAGGTATATACGCGGTTTTCAACGCACTCGGTCGTCGTCGTGTTGTCTTAAACTGTTGTATTACAGACAACAAGTGTGCTGCGCGTACACTGCATATAATATAATATGTATATATAATATACCTACACCGGGATTGATGTTAAATGGCCTCCACTTTCATCCTTATATTCATTTGGCGTGTCCCAATGTTTATAAGAACGTGACCTCGTACTTATAATCTTCTATTATACACAATACGTCTTCGTTCAGAGGCGACCGACGTCACGAAATGTATATATATATATAACACACGCCACCGCATCACCATTATATTATAATATAGCGGCGTGGGCGTTTGACACCCTGTCAGGAAGATCAATGTTTTCCGACCGCGGCTAACAAGAAAATAACTCGTTCGTTTCCGAGCACTGCAAAGATTAGAGGTATTATATCTCCTATATACCCGCGGAGAGTGCCCGAGCGGCCGAAAATTAGGTATCTATATATATATATCGATATAATATGCGGGATGGTACTTTTTTTTGCTTTTGTCGGTTTTCAGTCTACGACCCATTATAATAAAAACAATATGATTATTATGTATATTATTGACTATAAAGTACACACGCGTGTCGTTAAAGTCTCCGCACAGCGTTTATAAAATGGATATAATATCTCGCGTCAGGTGTATTCTGTATAACCACGCGCCAAGTTGAATAATATTATTAGCTGCGTTCAGACGAAGAGGATTAAGGACGGATTTGGAACGCCCAACTCGTGTGTTTAAAATCTCACGTATGAAATACAAGCAAATAATTTAGTAAATGATCTATACGAAATTATATTGATCTTTAAGTAGATGAAAAAATGCAAGTGACAGATTGTGTGTGTCTAAATTCAATCACTTGGTCTTGTATTTTCCAATAACGAATAATATAATATAGAAAAGTCAAACTATTCTTTACATTTTTGGAAGGAAGTGTTTATACACACATTCCATCCTTGAAGACGATCACTTGCTAATTTGTCGCCTGTACGAGAAATGATCGGAGCGGTGCCCATACCATAACCTATTGCGTCCCATTGTTGTATTTAAAAGGTAAATTGAATCCGGACGAAAAAAGTCAAAAACAGGTCATATAAGCTCACTATTGCTTCCCCGAAAATCATTTTTTTTTATAATCTAGTTGCATCCGAAAATCGATTATTTTAATCAGGTAATTGCACTAGTTTTAATCAAATTGCACTTGGGTTTATTTAAATTAACTTTATTTTTTGAACATTTTTGAACCAGAGTGCAGTTTGACTATTATCTGCTTTTAACCCAAATGGAATACGACCATTTAATTTAGGCGAAAGGTGCAATTCGACTATTCCGTTTTAATGCACTTTGTTAATATATACGATTAAAATATTCGTCTTCTTGTACACAATACTAACTAGTAATTACCTATAATATGCTACAGTTAGGTATTATACAAAGATATATTGAAAATTTTGATTATTATAATTTAACTAAATATTACAGTGATGACTATCTATATACTTATTAGATACAGTTTCATTTTGATTTCAATTTGCGTATAAATACCTGCCTAAATATATTTAACACATTCTAGAAGTAATAGTTAATATTTATTTTTGGCATACAGCTCCGACGTGCAGGACGAGTACAGCAATGTCAATCTTATCCAAAGACTGAGTGTATGTTGTACAAGGTAAAGTTAATAAAAAAAAAAAAAAACAATTTGTACGATTAATTAACACTCTATTGTATTGAACGATATTAATGTAGGTATATAAAAACCATAGTTGAAGTATGTATTTATTTTACATTTGATCTATAGGTATATCTACTGGTTAATTTATAAACAAACTTGTTATTTTATAGAATAACGCTAATCGCACAAAACTTTAACTGAAATATATATCATATTGTGTGAGTTTAAGTATACGATTCACAAAAAGAAAAAATATATACTTCTTTTGTAAGTTACCTAGTCAATATTTTTTTACTTTCTTATTTCTTTTTTGATGATGTTACAGTTATCAAAAACCGTATTTAGAAAACACATTTGAAATTCAAAATATTAATAAAAAATATACATTAATGTTAGCTATACACTTTTACAACTATATAAATTAATATTGAATATACATTTTAGTTACAACGATAAAAATGATATTGACGACTCGCGTCACCGAAACGGGACTTGGGTCGAATTCACTTCCTGTAAAATATACTTTTTTGGGGGACGCATGTATAGTGTGCAATCGATCGGAGACTACATTTAATGCTATTTCGTTTTGAGATGTCTGCAGTGTTTGAGTTAAAATATGAAAAGGTAATTGTTAAAAATGTATTACATCCAGATATTGCAGGCGTTGTGTTCATTATCATGTGTGATATTTTCGTAGACAATAAATTATGTCTGTGTGGGTCCGACGTTTAACGTCATGCGAATTATGTCGAATACCATTCATGATATTATATTATCGTGTGCAGTAATTCTTCGGTTTGGCAAAGAAGAAATGGTATATGTGTGTATTTATGTACAAGATAATAATATATAGTGTCTTCTACGCGTACCGCATATAATAATATGTGCCTAACAATAATGAGAATTTCTTAAATTGTACCTATTTAGTAAATTTATGTTTTTAACAACATTGTCTATATAGTATTTAATTAATTATAATATATGACGTATGTTTTTGATATTTATGGTAATTCAAATTCCATCATGGCTTGTTAGCTTCAGAAATTACCACCGTTACTGTTGTAGGTATATAATACGCATACGAAAGACCACGGAGGGGATTCTCACTAATTGCGGTCGCTCTACGTGTTTTAATTACAATTTTGTCTTATGGTTTTCCGAACAATTTCCACGGTACAGTTGTCTTGTTGTGTACAACAGCAGTGTATTCCGGGTGAGCGATTTAATTAAACGTGTCTATATAGGCGGTTATGAGAATTATTGTTCAAGAGCTGCGCCGCGAAAAAGAAGAGTGAATAGGGAAAAAGTCTTAAATTTATTTAAGCGCCTCTATGTGTATATAGCATTATGCATATTTATGAATTATAATACCAAAAAAATATATTTAAATTAAACAAAAAAACAAAAATAAAATAACGAAGAGAAATAGATATGATATATAATAGCTATCTGCTAGGTATTGTCTTATGCACACGTAAAATTTTATAAATACGCTTATATACCTCTATTTTTTTTTTTTATACTCAAATGAAATTAATCTCGTTAAGTTCCACTCGGGATTCGAAACGATATTTCAAAAATGTGTATACAATATCGGGCTGATATCGTCGATTGATCTGTGTAATATCATTTACCCCGACGCTTATCGTAGTCGGACACTTTGGGGGCTGACTGTCAAATCATTGTGCGATTTTTGTTCCTCTCCACGCTCGGCAACGAATCTCGTTTTATCGCCGACAAGTGACACTATACATTACACGGTATACTATTATATTAGACGATAATATATGATAGACTACGCACTTGAATCGGGAACAAATTAGAAGGGGGGCGCAAAAGTGTAAAAAAAAATGTGTGTACCTGAATGTTTTGAATGTATTTTATCAATTAGAATATAATTATAATATAATATAATAAAAACATACATTTATTTTTTGGAAGCAAAGTGTTCTGCAAATTATAACGACATTGTACACTGTCTGTAAAATATATCACATAATGTATTTAAACAATTTTTTACTTACGTTTCCCTGCCCTCCTTCCACATTCAAAATATTATAATTTTTTATGCTATTAATTAACATACAGATAGCATGGATTTACACCACTATTTTCGTAATTGCACGCTTTTGGGTATTGCGTAAAATCAAAAAGTTTTTGTGGGGGGGGGGACATGTTAAATGCAGACATATTTGAAATAATTTCTGAGCAAATATTCAGCACGTAATTAACATGAATTCGCACGGCCGGATCCGAAATTCGCACGTCACTCTCCCGCTCTATATAAATCACATTACCACGTATTTTGCGCATTTCCCCAGCCTTCGCCCACAAAAGTGAAATAATGCGATTTTCAAACTTTTATTTCGGTCGAATTTTTAGAAAAATTGTTATTGAACATTTAAAAACTGTTGCTGTTGCCAATATATTATATTACAATATTATACTTACCGCGCTTGTTTAACAATTACGTCCAACTTAACTAAAAATATGACTGTGTGTATATGCGATTATAGAATGATAGGCGGATATTTTTTTACGCTTTTAAACTTTGGGGAAGGGGGGGGGGGTAATAACTCGGGTCCTCTCAATCCCCTCGATCCTTAACTCCCCCTCCTCGATCACCGTATATACCGAGACGGTATGTCATCGTGCGATGTCTCGTCGGTTATGATAATAGTAATATATACGATATTAAAAAAAAATACCGTGACCGGAACTTTATAATGTTCCCTTCCACACCTGCACTCCCTGTCGACGGTAAGTCGGGATAATGTCATCGCGGCCGCCGCCGTTTGGGTGGGCGTACGGGGCTGATTATTTCACTAATAAATATGCAAAACGGCGCCGGGCCTAAAGGATCGTGCGCAGACGTCTTTTCCCGCCGCCGTCGCCGTGTGCACGCGGCGTTACGCTGTAGGATTATACATATTGTAATATCGTATGCAAACATATAAATGCATATTATTATGGTAGCATTACAATAATTGAGACGTAGGCCCGCCCCGTGTGTGTGTGTGAGCGCGCTCGGCGGTCGTGATGCGAACGGCAATCGTTGACTATTAATACATACATAATACGCGGCTGCGGTATTATAATATATTATTATTATACAAGTATTTATGTATATATATATACAGGGTGTAACGGAAAGAGTGAGCTGACGAATAAAAATAGAAAATTGATGCTGTGTAGTTAAACGTATGAAAGTAATTATGAAAATCGTACGGATGATAAATAGTTTAGAAATTTTTTCCAAATAAATTTGAATCAAATTTAAAATTTTTTATTTTCAGTTTTAAAAAATAAAAAATTGTATACTTTAAAATACTGCAACTTTGCATTTTATAAAAATAAAACAATTGTAAAATATTGATTAGAACAAAAGTTATTTCATCAGTCAGTTCTTTCTGTACCTACGTCTCTGTGTTATGTATGTATTATATTGTGTCGAGATCATGTCGCTGCATCAGTGGTTTTTGAGAAAAAACTATTTATTTTTTAAACGTTTTTTTTTAACAAAAACGACCGACCGGTTTTCCGAGGTATCTATACGTTCTGTTCCACCCTGACATTTTCGCGCAAAACAGTCCAAAAAAAAATTTAAAGATTATTGCCTCCCACTCGTGGCCAGCCCCCTCGGGGACAATTGTATTTGTGGTGTTAACGAGTGTTTTATGCACATAATAATATACGCGATTTATAAACATAATAATAATATATAGTCGTCCCCCGCGTTGCGTCGTTATAATGTACCGCCAGCCGGTATATCATAATAATAATATATAATGTATATGATTTTTTTTCGGTCGAAAAATAAATCGCGTCCTAGTGTAATCGTTTTAGATGGATAGAGAGATATTCTTCAAATTTATATTATATATATGTGCATACAACGCACATAATATATAAACACGTTTTGCGGTATGCGCACAGCATTTGTTTGTTTATTTTTTTTCCATGTGGGTTTCGGGACGCTTTTATTATTATTATTTTCCTGATATAATTATGAGTATTTCGCTTTATTGTTACCAAAACAATTTAGAAAAAAAAAAAAAAAATGTACAGTCAAGGGGAGCTAACATTTTAGGCGATACCATTTTTAGACCGCGGTTATAAAAGATATACTTTTTTTTTATCAATCAACTATTATAATTACCGTTGTATTGAGCTATTTTAATTAACATTGATTTTATATTTTCTGTAAAAATCTTTCGTGTTGCGATGATATATCCATGAATACTACAATTACAGTATTTAAAACGGTTAGTCAAACTTCTTCAGTGTGAAAATACTATATTTGATGTATAGGTACACTACGGGTTAATTAGGACAACTGT
Source organism: Pentalonia nigronervosa (assembly GCA_014851325.1). NCBI lineage: Eukaryota > Metazoa > Arthropoda > Insecta > Hemiptera > Aphididae > Pentalonia > Pentalonia nigronervosa. Next base: position 16,156 of record JACXSJ010002088.1, on the reverse strand, counting down.
TTATGTTCCTGTACTAGAATTTGAAAAATTATGGCGTTCTACATATATTAAAACTATCACAAAAAGTTCTAAAAATGCGAAAAAATGCAAAATAAAAGTTTAATTTTTAATTTTTTGATATATGAAACGAAAGCATTTTTTTAGGACATTCAGAAAAAAATGCGATTTGCATTGAAATCCGCATCCTACCTACTTATTACACGTCTTGATAATATGTCAATATCTGTACTTTTCGCTTTGTAAACATATGGCCTCTACTAGAATCACTTGATCACCGCTGATAAGACGTTTGTCTTATACCTATATCTAAAGGTGCAAAAATGACATATAATTTGCACCAAAATTAATATTCTATACATTTTATAGGTATAAGTAGCTATTTCAAAATATTTAAAATCGTCAATAATCTTTAAAATATAATACACATAAAAATAAATGAAATTTGATTTTTTAATACAAATTTTTCGACATAATTCTATACGACTTATTTCACCGTCCTGGTATTTCTTCCATTGTACAATTATTTCTTCATGAGATATCTTTAATTTTTTTTTAGAAGCACAGTTCATAAATAAATATGTTTCGCTTTGTAATTTTAATAATAGGCATACAGGTACCTAGGATTTTGGAGCTTTCGTACGATACGACTTTTTTTCTTATCTCACTTTTGGCGCCTATATGTCTTCCACTGGTCCTATCCTCGTTTTTGTCATCAACAATTTCGCGTCGATGGAACGTGGCGGCAAGACACGAGCCCGCCCGAGCTTGCCGACTATATTGAGTTGTCTAACAATACGACAATATAATATATTATTAATATCATCATGGCGAGCGCGGTGGCTACGAAATCCATCATTTCCGCGTACACGCCATCGTACATACCTATTATCGTATATTATTAAGACTTATTTTTTCTCGTCGTTTCACACCGTCAAGCACCACTGTTGTATTATAATATGTATACGCGTGTACACTTCACAACGACGACGTATACCTTCTGGACCGGAGGGCAATTAACAGCGAAATCACCAGCGCCCGAAATATCCTATTAAGGCCAGAACAGTTTATTATTGACCAGTCATCGATCACCCGCCGCCGCTGCGACACAATCGCGGCCAAACACCGACATGGTAATAATAATAATAATTGTTATTCGTTGGTTCTTCCAATACCCGCTTGTATAATATTATTATTATTACGTTAGTACATTTTATTTTTTATATTTTATACTCTCCCCGTCGTATATCATACGAATGATTAAACGATTCGGCCTCGGGAGCCGCCATCGACAACCACCGCACACGACAATCCATTAACACTCTTAACGACCCGATATTATAATATAGGTCCGATTATAATACCAACGAGAATATATTATTATAATGTATGTAATAATGATAATAATATTATTGCTCTAATATTGTTACACATAATATTGCTTTTATACGCGGGCAAACGTTTTTCAACAGCCGCAACCGCTGCTGCCGTGTACCTCTCTATATGTAATAATATGTAATATTAAGATTATTATGTTATTTTGTGTTATTAAGTATAATATAATATTGAGTTATGTATATTATTATTATATTTCGTGCAGGCCTGGCACGACAACATTGCTGTTGGGTGTATACTGTGTGTAGGCAACAGCCCCGTTTTTTTGAAAAATGTTATTGTTGTTTTTTAAATCACCCGTGTACCTGTCGTCTGTTATGCCTACAACGGAATTTCGATTTAAATTTTATTATACCAATTCGATGTTTCTAGATTTCCTATTATTTTTTTTACTGTGTTTTCATTCCCCATAGTTTTTTTTTTTTTTTTATAATAATTTGCATCGCGCCATGTGTAGGTGTAAACGTGTTGTTACTATGCGTAGTACACGGTCATTATATTATATATATATATGTATTTTTTTCAAACATCTCTAACAGGTATTTTCGGGTTCGCTCGTGTTGTTGACTTTGCGTTAAAATAATAATAATCGTATAATATATACGCATATTATTACTTGCCGATTAAATTGCGTTGCCAATTTCACTTATACGTTTTTGTTTGAAATTAAAAATGAAGTCGTTTTTATATAGATAGGTTGGTTGGTACTACTATACAATATAACGTTGAATAATTAAAAACGTAAATTGTTATCCGCCGCTCGACAACTCTATATTGACGTAACACGATGTAATAAGTGCTTTTAAGTAATACTTTGCGATACAAGTACAATAATTATTATAATATCAAACAAACCTACAATGTTTAGCTGTGATAGGCGAGACGGCGGCGGCGAGGAGTTGATGCGTATAATATTTTTTTTAAAATTTATATTATATTATTTGTTATCGTCGTCGTATAATATATATATAATATAGACGACATCACCGCGATTTAATTTAAATGTAATTATTTTAATCTCGTATAACTCGAGACGGCGGGCGGCGGGAATACGCGCAGTAATCAGCGTTTATTTTTTATTTCCCATTCAGTTGTCGCGTATTATTATTATTATTATATATATATACATACATGAAATACTCGATTGTTATTATCATCATCACAACAAACATTATTATTTATTTTTCTGCATAGTCTATATGCGTAGACTTTGGACGATGTCAGTTGCCCGCCACATCACAACTGCAGCGGACAAGAATCAGCTGCAGCTCCGTTCTTCTTTCGTGTATGAAATCGTATCCATTAAATGCGCATAAGAAATTTATCTAAAGATTCTAATGCGCCAATTAACGTCTGCGCCGTGGGAATATCCAATAATTTTTTACTGATTTATTAATTAGAAAGCTCCCTGCTGCAGCAGTAGATGCGTATGTCTGATGACTGCTGCAGTAATGCTTAAAAAAACACAAATATTGCGGCACGAATGCAATCGATGTTGCTTGTTTTCTATATAGTTTATTTACAACGGCTTCATCAACGGCGGTTTGCACTACTCACTGCTGCAAGCAAGTATAGGTTGCAATATTATTACTCTTGTTGATTTTTTCGGTTTTTATGTCCCATCATATGCATATATTAATCAATGACGACGACGATAATATGGAACGAAAACGTTTCCTGCTGCAGAATATAAAGACAAAATAAATAAATTATAATAATATATGTAGAAAAGACACCAAATAATTTTTATACGCGGACATTGCTAAGATTTGATGGAATTTTATATAATATTTGTGACGTTTTTAGACGATTGTAAAATACAATTTATGAATTAAACGATTTCGTTTATACCTACTGCACATGATGGCTCAGTGGGGATCTTATATTTTAGAAAGGTTAAATATAATAATATTATGTATACTATATATATATATATAAATTATAATATCTAACCATAAGTTGAATGAATTATGGTCTAAACTCATGCAATTATTTTGACTTCCTGTGGCTTGAAATAAACGTTTATTTTGGATAGTTTCGGATTTGGGTAAAGTTTTATTGAAGTGTAATTATATATGTGATATTACATTATATATCGTGTTCAACCCACTGGCCGCAGACATGTTGTTTTGGGCTCATTTAACTGTATAATACTAAATTTTATTGGTTTTTGATTGGTAAATAGCTAAAATATTTTGTGCTCGTCGTCTACAGGTTTAATAATATGCCTATATCATATTATGCAATATCATTACTTAGGTACGATGTTTATAATTTAATAACGATATTTATCCCAAATTACTGCTGCATAATACGTATACGCATATCTTGTATAATAATATAATATATACAGAGTGATTCGTTTTAACGTAAAACACTATTTTTATATCGAAAAGTATTTATTTTTTTTTCATAGTTTCAACTCGTCATGAAACGATATTTTTTATATTATAAAACGAGGGAGTAGTTTATGAATTAGAAGTATATTTAAAATATAGATGAGCGGAGTGGAATGTAGTTGTCCTGTAAAATGTTGCTTCACTATATTATACTCTAAAAACTTATATCACTCATAAACTATACTAGTCCGAAATTCGATTTTTATGTATCGAAATAATTGAAAAAATATTTTGCTCTGGAATACAAAATTAAAACTGTATCTATGCCGTTATTTAAAAAAGTAACAAATTTAAAAATTTACAAGCAAAAAAAAAAATATGAAAAAAATGTTGTGTAACGATTTGAATCCAAGAAAAAAATAATAATTTTAAAAAAAAGTCAATAATTTTCGATACAATGAGTGTTTTATGTTAAAATATTAAATGCATAGCTGTATATGTATTTTATCTATACCGCAGAAATTGAGGAAAATATTTTAAATTCAACAATATTTATGGTCAAATAACAATACTTGTATATTTTATCATAACTACAATTATATATTGTTGTTTTACCAAAATTTTAATTGTTCTAACAATTTTAATTACTAATTTTCAATTTATTTATCTATAAATTTTAAAATTGATTAGATTTTGGTTAATGTAAAATGTTTTTTATTACATTCAAACTAAACAATAAATGTATAATATGTACAAATGCAAATTTAAAAAAATGTATACAACTAAAATTATAGCTTTAAGATAATAGTTATTAATTTAATTTATATCTGACAAAAATTGGTCCAAAGTGTGGTAAGATTTTTCATTTAAAACATCAGATATATGATGTTTTTTGTCCTTAAAAATGAAATATTCTTTCAGTATTCAGTAAAAAAAAAAAAAATATTAAAATTACTCAGTTTAAATTTAATATTTTAATATTAAAAAATACCTTGCATGGTGAATATTTTATTTATTGATCAATATTTTTAAAATGCCCGTGTACGTAATACGCGCATAGATATTGTAAATATATAATTATTTTCTTCAAAAAGAAATATTTACAAAAATAAAAATATTAATAAAATATTTTCAAATATTCTGTAACCCCTAAATTATGCATTTTTATGCAAAATATGTTTTTCCTATGAATTCTATGTTTTACGAATCGTAATAATATCTTACTCCCGTTTGCAACTGCGTACACTATAAACAAATGTGTAAAATCATAAAAATCCGATTTCTAATTATATGTAATATATTAAATATTATTTTTTGAGGTCTGCAACAAGTATGTCGTTCGTACAGAGCCGTTCTGGAGAAGTGTCTATATATATATATCAGCAGCATCGATGCGAATCGGCGAGTTATATATAGGATTTCCCGATAGATCGCCGTGCGAGCAGGATGACTTTTATGTAGTAGGTACCAACGCGGTCGTAACGACGACACGATACCGTATGCGGTTTTCCGTTATAGAGAATTTCGTAAACGAAAAACCGAGAGAGAAAAAATGATAGTCCACGCGCCGATTCAAATCTCCGTTCTTTATAATATTATTATTATTAAATACACGCCGGCCGGCCCGTACGTATACCGATTCCGTGAGACGATAAGGAGTCGTTGAAAAAAAATCGGACACACCACTTTCGTCGTAAAATTTAATTGCCTATGTAGGTTTAACTTTTTTTTTTCGGACCCATTGTCCAGAACTACTTGCAGTGCGCGCGTTGTGTTTTTTTCCCTCTTCCCGCTCTGCCTGTGTTTATGGATTACCGGCGGAGATAACTCGCACTCATCGGTTTGTCTGCTGCGTTTAATAAAAATAGGTTTCTTTTTTTTTTTGGGATACTTTTTTCAATAACTACCTCTCGCTGCTATAGGTACGTTATATATATATATATATATATATATATATATATATATATATATATATATATATATATATATATATATATAGGTACCTACGCCAGTTGTACGCGTATGCCGTTTCTCGCTTCGGTATATGTATATTATATACCCACCGCCGCCGATGAAAAACTGAACATAAATAATTTATCCGGTTTCCCGATCTGATAATCGACGAACACGGGATTTACACGCGTTATAACAAACAACGTGCCCCGTCGTCGACGTCCTCTTCGTTTGGGATACGTGTGGCGGTACAGGCGCGCGCAGGTGGCCCAGCGACGTGTGTACGTGTGTACAACGATGCTCGTGTATATACCTAATATATTTAAAAGTACGCCCAAACCGCTTTCCTGTCTAGGCGAAAAACGATTCGGACTCGGACGCTTTTCCCCCGTCCCGTATCGAAGGTTTCCCGCGTTCTGTTTTCCTGTCACTGCCGCCTCTCTCGTCGTCGTCATTTTTCTTCAGCTTCAGAGACCGTTTTTGCGGCCATTGCTGCATTGCACACCTCATTCATCCTCTCTCTCTTCCTATCTGTTTATGTGCAAGGTGACTTTTTGAGAGTCCTCGCCCCCCTTGCATTATTCCTTTTAATAGTACAGATTTATTCAAATTCTGATTTTTTCGTACTAAGTACCTATTCAAAGAATGTCCAATAGTGATTTTACAAACTTTTATTTATTTCAAATGAGAAACCCCATTTTTATTGCAAATTATTTAGTGGATGATTTTTTTGAAAATGTTGATTTATCTACGAGTAAATCAAAATTTTAATGAGTAATTTCTGAGTTATTAAAATTAACATTTTTTTAAGCTACCATTATCTACTACTTTTTTGCCATTGTCGCATAGAGATATTATCCTTAATATACAAGATTATATAACTCAAAAATTGTTTGTTCGAATTTTCTTTTAAATCTATCAAAATTCTCAAAAAAAAAAGAATATTTGCTGAATAATTTAAAGTGAAAAGGTGGCGGGGGTTTTCTATTTGAAAAAAAACAGAAGTATTTATCGACAGAGGATCATCCTAGTTAGTAGTACAGAAAATCTCAAGAATTCAAAAATATGGACTTCAAGTGTATTTAAAATTTCTAAAAATCGGAATTTCGATATATGCATAATTTAAGCACAATAATAGGGTGAGCATGGTTGTACATACAACGCTACCTCTCTTTAAAGTTGTCCACTCCTATATAGAATTGTTACACCCCTTTTCAGACCTCTATCAAAGACTGCTGATGCTCTATCGCAGTCTCTATTTCCTGCAGCTCGTGGTTTTTAATTCAGGATTTATTTTGCGATTGTGTTAGACCAGCTCGACACTAGCCTAGCCTAACTCTTCAATTTTTTTACCCAAGTCGGCAAGTCATGATGCTTGGTTCGATGTTATACTTATCTTCATTTATCTAAGGTCTTTGAGTTACTTGTCGTCAATAATAATATATATCACGTGGACTGCAAGACGTCTCCAATATACCTTGCAGATATTCTAATATAGGTTGTCAGGTGTCAACATTGTTTCAAAGAAAATATTAATATATTCAATACCCGCAATGTGCGTCATACGACTGACGGGACCTAAACATTATCTATTTTTCTAAAAATTTTGTCATCTCAGCTGTTGTTAAACGTCTTTCTGTCTCGCCATTAATGGGCGTATACAAATAGACTGTAGAGTTGTATGCTATCGTTTTCTAACAGCGTTGGTCCCCGGACCACTCTCTCTCTACGCCATCAGTCCGTATTTATGCGATGGTCGTCGTCCATAAAATATCGCGACCTCATCGAGATGTAACCACTCTACCCGTACACTGCGGCAGCAACTTCATATATTGTTATTAGGTAGGTAGGTAGGTAGGTACATTATATCAGATCGGCAGGTACAAACGCGCGAAGGACGACGTGGCACAGAACCCATACAGAATAATAATAATATACAGTGCGTGTATTATAATATTATAATAAACGGGAGGTCGCTATACGGCTACTGTCGCACAGGTCGACATTGGCAGATCTCGTGTTGTGCAGCCGATCGTATCTGGCGACGAAGTCGAAGACGACGCTAAGCACAATGTCCACGCTTATACGATATTTCATATACGATATTATGCGGTCTCTTCACCGGATTTGACTATATATACTTTTGAGAGGACTCTGTGACGTTCGTTTATATTATAATATACTGTCAACTGTCCCGTCCGGTGTTGTTCGTGTCAAAGATTTGTTATTATTTTTATAAATATATTTGTAAAAAAATGTATATGCCCCATGTTTACTAATTATGATACAATAATAATACTCTGTGTAACCAATGGGGCAACCCTGTAAATAAACCACAAAAATATTTGTTTTTCGTGAGTTGAAAAAAATGCATGTGCCCAATACCAAATTCTCTTTAGGTTACCTACCTATAAGAATTGAAAAAATAAACTATAAACTCCATATGTCTTATGGAATTTATTGATAGAATTGTTTATTGAAAACGGTCCAGTAGTTTTTGAGTGTATAAACTTCGGATAAACCAACATCCATTTTTAATTTTTGTTTGATTTTTTTGTGTGGCATTTTAAATATAATTTTCAATAGGTGCTTAATGTTTGTTGACAGACGAAACGTCCAAAGATAGTTTAGTTATGGGTGACATTCAAAAATCATAAGTGTGAAAAAACCCTATAATGATAAATATTATCTGTAACCAATGGCAACCCGACGAATATGGAACGATTGAGACTGATCTCGATCACTTTTGAACCATCTCCAACAGTAATTAAGAATAATAACATATCAAATGATATACAGCACAAAAAAAATTTTTTTTCTAATTTTATTGGAATGAAATGATAAAATAATCAAACTAATTTACACAGTCATCTGTTAGAAACTTATGGAACTTACAAATAATTACAATCCGTTGCGCTTGAGTCAAAGGGAATAAAATTCAGAAATTTTCGGACAGTTCTGAAAAATGTTTACAAAAAATCTATTTCGTGAATTTATTTAGACGAGTCTTAACACTGTAGTAATGCACATGCCTGACGAGTCTTTACACACTGTTTTGTTTTTTCTTCGAGCAACACTCTCTACTGTCGTTCGATGTTTTTCACGAAATCTCATTTATACGATTACTGCATTTTTGTACACCGACGCAGTTTATTTTATTTTTTTAATAAACCTAAATACTAAACAGTAGTATGCAATCATATACATTGTACCCATATATATATATATATATATATATATATATATATATATATATATATATAATAATACTATCGACTGCAACCTAGTCGTAGTAAACTATAGTCGTATTTACCTTTTAAATTTGATTTCAAAATTTCCATTGAAATATAATAATTATATATATTCCAATACCTACCTAGTTGAATTTGCAAAAAAATTCAGATAGATTTAGTATAATACCAAATGACGGCTGCAATTTTACTTACACTGTTGTGTATGTAATTATTATAAATACTTATATACGTTTATACTTATATTATATACGTACCGACCTACCGTTAAAATATCGTTCGTGTTGCTTATCGCTCATTCTAAACAGATTATAAACATGTTTTATTATGGACGAAGACGACATCGAATTTTTGTTATTTACATTATGGGGGGCTGTTAAAAAGAAACACATTTGTGTTTAAAAATATGATAAACCATGTTGGCCAGTATATTTAATTGATATTTAAACGTCATTTACACATTTTTCTGAGTTTTTAAGTGTTTATTATATCGGTAGGTACCTACTATACTATTGTAGTGATGGGAACTATGGAATAATCAATATCGAAATATTCCATAGTAACTATCAATAAACTGTTTATCAGGGTATATTAAATGGTTTTTTGTTGAAAAACTACTAATCGGTTTTGTAAAAAACATTCGAATAGAGCGATATTCGGTAGGTAGTGCAAACTATTCGATAGTGCTGCTCATCACTGGACTGTTTTAAAACTATAAATTAAAACTTATTTTTTCTGCGAAACATGTGATTTATAAATTAAAAAAACCAACGCTCAGAGTATATCCTAGTCTATATAGAATTGATTGCACATAATTTAATTTGTACTTTTTAGTTTCAATGGTTCTGTGTACACATATGGAATTCATGCTTTAGATCGCAACTGCAGTGTATTACTTACGATTATAAACAGTAAAAAGGTGTTCAATGCCATTCAAGCTTTTGAATTTCCGTTATACACATATTTACATCCATATAATATTATGTGTAAATTAATTTACTTTCTTTTCTTCGGAGAACAAATACGATTTATGTACTTTGAATGAAACACAGGTACTATTCAACAGCTGTACTTTTTTTTCATAGGATTTATTGTTTCGACAAGTATTTAAAAAGCCGGATGTGGTATTTTAATAAAATTACAATAGATATTTTTACTATAATATGTTTAATCGTCGTAGAACTCGAACATGTATAATTCAGTATAAACATTCCGGGCATACTTTATGTTTTTTTTTTTTTTATCGAATTAAGTAGGTACATCTTTTATATGGACGTTAATCGTATCCTTCACCTGTTATAGCAACACTTTAAGTAGCACACCTGTACGAGTATTTTTAATGTATATAACTAATTCAGTCGTACATCAAATTTAAAGAACGAGCGCGTATTGTTTTTGTTTTTTAACCAGGCGGCAATCATATAAAAATCATGTTACACGTGTAATAACAGCAGAGGAGGAGTATAATATAAGCAATTGTTTATGATTCCGTTCCGGGAAATTTTGTTTTGGTAATTATCAGTTTGTTGAATGAGAAGTCAGTGTCTTATAGTAGACGATTGCGGCGACGGAGAACCACATTTACCATGCCTCCAAGTCGTATTATATACGTACCTACATATTCTTATGTATTGTTTTTCGAGAGAGAGTGAGTGAGTGAGTGAGAGAGAGAGAGAGAGAGAGAGAGAAAGAGAGAGAGAGAGAGAGAGAGAGATGTAGAAACAATACGAAATCCACTCTTCAGTGTGATGTATATTAATAAATAATGACCAATCCTAATAATAGGCTAGAATGCCAGGATCATAATAATAATTGGTCAACGCTCCATATAATTTTCGCTTTTTTACGGATTAGGTAAATAACTTCTCGGAATCATGTGCTCACGTGATTTATTTAATCTAGTTTTTATTAAGACCTACACCAGCGTGTTACATAAAAATTATTTTATTATGATTCTAGGATCACTGCTGCCACCACTCATCTGTTAAAATATATTTTGATGTGCAAGTTATATAGTATTGTATAATTATATTATTATTTGATTTTATTGTTTGATAAAAAAAAAAAAAAAAAAAACGAATAAATACCTACCTACTTTAGAATTGCAACAATACATACCTACTTATGGACATTAAGATTTGAGAATTATTTTACTTTGTTTTTTTATGAGTTTATAGTTTTTTATTTTTGTATGAAAAACGTGAATTGATTTAACTCGAAAAATAAGATTTTAATATTTTATAAAATCAAAACGAGTTTGTTGTTTTTTTTTAAACGTAGGTACATTAAAGTCCTTTCATGTCATTTGTTATGCTTTCAAATAATTGTTAAGTTAAAATTATCTAAGGCAAATTTGTACAACTTTAATGTTCTATTTCTAACTTTATATATACTTATACGCTATACATAATGAAGTCAGCGGTTTTTTTTTGTCGATTTCCCATCTTCGCTTGCGCTTTCGCGCAACGATTACTTTTTTTTTGTAAACACTTCAACAAAATAATATGTCAAGTTATTTTTTCTTATAATTCATTTTTACAGAATTGAAAGAACTATATAATACTTGACCTCATTGAAGGGAGAAAATGAATTGACTGCACGTTTTTGTAGAAAATTGGTACACTATTGTACTTATGCACCATATAAATAGTTATACAATTTTAGATAGAAAAGTTTTTGAATTTTTCAATAGTTTTTAAAAATATCGCGACGTTAATAATATATAATATCTGTATTGTTTGATATAACGTGTACAACGAAGTCTTACAAACAACAAAATAAAATTCTACAAGCGTACATTATAGTAAAATAATTAATAATGTTCAGAGTTTCTGTATGTATATAAAACGATTTGTTATTACTTCCAAACGTCTGATGATAATTAAATAACGATGGCTAGCACCGAGGTGAGAGAGACGATCGCGTACCTATATAGCGTTCACACCCACACAGGTATTTCGTCATTTTTTTTTATTTGTGTGTGTGTGTGTGTGTTTTTTTAGTGAATATTTGTGTATATTTTTTTTTACAATGAGATTTAGGCAGGCAATAGTATTTGGACACATACGGTTTGATGATTAACGCATTCAAACACTGCGGGGTGGCCCCGAAGAAGTATGAGGACGGCGGACATATATTTTTTACCCCCTCAGTTCAACTACGTATTTATTTATATATATTGACGGTATAAATGTTGTTTCCCAAATGAAGATGTAGCGGCGATAACGTTTGCGAGAAAGGGGAAAAGGGTTGTGATGTCTGCCATGTTATAACGTTTAGTAATTCGGTATATTATGTTCGGTGATTCGGAAACCGAATGTGATTTGTTGGCGCCTAAAAATATCTTCAGGTATTTTACTGTCTATCATACCTATTTATTATAATGGGCGTAATATATATACGTACAAAAACTCTGAAATTCGTTTTAAATCATTATTCGCTGCGATTAAACACGTGTGCGTCCGTCTGACATACAATTTCCGTTCCTCTCCGCACTGTTCTGCACCACGGCCGTTTAGCAGTGTTTATTTCTCTTTAAAGGTGTCCAACGGCCGTAATAATAATAATAATAATAATAATAATAATAATAATATTAATAATAATAATAATAATAATAATAATAATAATAGGTACGCCGTGTCGTCGTCGGCTAATAATCCAATTTGCATAAACGATTTCGGGTTTTTTTCAATCGCCTTTCCTGTTTCAGGCATCCCTTAGAGAGGTAGTCGTGGCAGCGTCGTCGTCGTCATCGTCGTCGTCGTTCTATATATGATATTATAAACTTAATTATAGTCCGAAACATGCCTTGTTAAACAAAAAAAAAAAAAGTATACACAGTAAATAACAAGGTGCCAGGTGAACCGGCACTGGTCAGGTCTCGTTAGCATGGTATTTATTAGCTGGGCCAAGCACCTTCCACAAACAAGTCCCGACAACCTATAGATAGGCAGATATATACAACACAAACCCGGCGTTTAGTTTATAGTCATTAAAATATCCTGCCGAGCCGCCTGATGTGTGTGTGTGTGTGTGTGTGTGTGTGTAATACACGTGACTTTTAATTTTTTTTTATTTTTTATTTTAATCTATCCACAAAAATTACGCCAATGTTTATAGAGTGGAAAGAGTAGGAATAGGAGTAGGAGTAGGAGGAGGAGGAGGAGGTGAGGAATAAAATATCAAAAAAAAAAAAAAAAAATTAAAAATAAATATATAATAATAATACATGTTGTATCGTCTTTAAACGCGTGTTTAGATTACATAACGTATAAATCATGTAATTTTAAAAGACGACAACGGCGCATTCCGGTCCATAATACGTGTGGAAGGCGGAGTTTCTCATTGCGCGCATGATAAATCTTCTATGGCGCGGGGAGAAAAATGTAGCAGTACAAGACGAATAAATTTCCAAACTTTGGCGGCTTGAAATTAAATCGAGATAAGAGAAAAAAATTACTCGACATCGCGAGCTTGTATATAGTGTGTATAGGTAGTAGGTACTAGCAGAGATATAAATATAAAATACATGTGTACGGACTAAATATTATTATAATATAATCGACAAACGCCGTGCGTGCAATTCCGAACTCGAAAATCGGTTTTGGTGGGCGCCTACTTCTTGAATATTATTTCACTGTCCCCGCGGAGAGTACAATACATATATAGATCGTAATATAGCTATAAGTTTAAATCAAAGAAAACACAAATTAACTATTCAATACTACGTTTGCAGTTCCGATATTGTCATCGCAGGTATTTAGTTATTCAACCGAAATTGTAACAAATCGCACCAAAGCATACCGTTATATAATATTATATGATACCCCAGATTACGAATTCGGATTACAATATTTGTAATTGAAATATTCATTACATGTATATACCAAAATCGCTATAATTAGTTAATTAGTTGAATTAATTTAGTTTAATATTATAAAATCAGGGGTGTCGTTTCACATTTCTTCATGGGATTCAAAACCAATATTGAAAATCTAAAACAATACGAAAGATGGTTGCTTCACTTGCACAATATTTATAATAAATTTCATTCAATTAAAACCTCACAAATATGTAAAAAAATTTAACAACGCAAGTGACAACATTTCCATATTTGACTTAATATTAAGTATATAGAAGAATATTAGACCATAAGTTCTTACCCTTTTCTAGGTCATGGACTCCTTTGATTTATAAAGTATAATCACGGACCCTGTGAGGTGCCCTCCCCCCCTCAAAAAAAAAACAATACAATTTTTATTTTTATTATTTTTTAATAACAATATTCTAAGAGTTAATACATTATTAAATTATTATGAATAATTACTTATTTTATAGTTTAAATGTATACATATAAGTTTTAATATGACATTTGCTGTTATTTAGATTGCATTATTGCTTTTAAGTCTGTGCCCGTATTAGACAGAGCAACTCGCATATTATTCTTGATGTCCAGTCGATTCTTGATTTCGTTTTAATTGTGATCATTGTAGAAAATCCAGACTCGCAAAAATATGTAGTGGCGAATGGAATCAAAAATTGCATTGCCCTGGATATAACTCGTGGATAAACTTTCGTCAACGTATACCAAAATTTGATTAAATTTTTTGTTTGAAAATCGTGGTGTGCCATTTCTTTTGATCTTGAAAACCACTGCAGCAGCGTCATCGCGTATTTGCAATAACACCGCTGCATCAGATGACCGAGTCTTGTTTAATATCAGCCGACTACCGCTGCGGCTGTTTTTTATTTTCCCCTTATTTTATTGGCATTGATATCATCGATAATATTACCGCAAATCCCTGAGATTCGCAATACACGGCGTACTTAAGTAACATTTTTTCTTAAAAATTTAGGTTACGGCTTACGCAGTTATTACAGACGGCGATTTTTTCGCCTTCCAAATTCCAAACAATCATATTAGATAGTGTATAATTTATATACTGTCACAATTAATTACCGAAAACGGAATGAACACTCGAGAATTTTAAATCTCGGTGGCCCTTGATTCCCTGAAATCAAAGCAGCCCCTTTGGCGATAATTATAATATTATGATCGGATGAGCAGCTGCAGCGTACTCCCCTTGCTCCGTCTACGGATGAGTCTGATATCAATATTTCGTGTACAGGTCGCATAGGTATTTATAACCTCGATGTGATGTTGTCTGTATTTATAGTGCCGTGCTGTGGCGGCGTTTTGGACAGATGGGGGTGAAGTCTGGTAACCGCCCCGGGCGGCACATCTTTCGGAGCGACGTTTGTTGTATAATGCAGGTAATGATGATGATATTTTTGAAAACGTTTCGGATCGAAATCGGCGGGAGGAAGCTATACGCGTAGCGAATCACGAACGAAATGCGCCCGAGGACAAAATGTCTATTTTGAAAAAAGTCCGGAATCATTTTTTTCGTGTCAGACAAAAAGTCCAAAAACACAAAATATTCTATTCACAAAATTTAAATTTAAAAAATGTAATTGATTTTCTTATATAATATTATATTTGATTAATATTATACTAGGCATGTAGGCGTGAATCGTAGTGATACCAAAGACGCTTATTGCAGGTAATAGCACTCTAAATTCTAATGCTAGCAGCCTACACCAGAAGTAACCTGAGGTTTTTTGTACGATGGCATTTTTGAAAACGTTTCGAATCGAATTTTGGGTGGTGGAAAGCTATACGCGCAGCAGATAGTAATAATAATAAAGCGCAGCGGCGTTTATATCAGGTGTGGATCTAGAAATTTAAATGGGAGGGGGAAGGGTTATTTTTTTTTTCAGAAAAAATATAATTATTTATTTATATACAGTAGTCGCCGCTTATTGGACTCACGGTTAATTGACTCATTCGCCTATTAGACTCAAAACGGATGGTCCCGATTCGCACATATACTAATACACAGCAAAAAATTCGTCTATTTGACTCACACACCGGTTAATAGGGTCATTTGAAAATTAGATAAATAAATAAAATATGTACTATATAGGTTAGGTTAATATAAATAAAATATGTACTATGTAATATATATTGAACAAACGTGTTATAAATAAGTCGGTACCGGTATTTATAAACAAATGCTAGAAGCGCTTCAAATTTTACGTAGAGGGATTCAGCAAAGAGGCAATTTTGACGTATTCGAGCAACATAAATCTTATGAAAATATGTTTATGAAGTTGGCCGAAGAGGGGAAAATCCAATCAACATTAGATGGATTTTTATCA
>JACXSJ010002087.1:0-57307 GCA_014851325.1 Pentalonia nigronervosa | reverse complement strand
AAAAATTCGATTTTCGGTCTCCCCAGGATATATTTTACTCACGACCCGCCACCGGAAATCGATATCGTGAGATGTACCGTCATATTAATATTATGTTGCCCAGTGGCCGTGCGAAATCGAAATAAATATCCACAATAATAATATTGTGTATGCGTCGCGGCACGTCGCCGTAGCTGAATATTTCCCGGTAGATCGTGGCTATAGTGAATGATACCGGATAATGACGTTGGGCCAATCGGAATGCGATAAACGACACGGCCGACGACGACGTAACCGTGAACCCGGTTATATCAATACGGAAACCGGAACCACGGTTGTGCGGATAGGAACAGTGTGCATCGTCATTTGTTGTGCCACAGATTTGCGACTAATCGCGGATCGCCGACTGCCACTTTTGGCCATGTCGTTAGAAACCCACGTCCGGCAACGAATCCGCACACTGTTCATTCCGACCAGAATTCTCTTCGTATTACTGTTATATAAATATCAGTGGCCTAACCTAACCTGACCTGGGCCAGGGCACATAGTGAAATCTCTGGTCCGATTATGACATTGCATGCGTATTGCTTTTTATGCATTATATAATACTAACTGTCTCGTCTGGCGTTGCCCGTGCCAAAGATTTGTTATTTTCATAAATATATTTGGAAAAAAAAATGTATATGCCATATTTCTACTATAATTATTTAATAGTAATATCATTTGTAACCAATGGCAACCCTATAAATAAGCAAAAGAGATATTTGTTTTTCTTGAGCTGAAAAAAAATGCATGTGTCCAATACTAAATTAACTTTAGGTACCTATTGGGGTTGAAAAAATAAACTATGAACTCTGTTCAGATCTTATGGAATCTATTGATATAACTTTTATTGAAAACGGTCTAGTGGTTTTTGAGTGTATTGACTTCGGATAAATTAACATTCATTTTTAATTTTTGTTTGATTTTTCGGGCAACATTTCAAATCATTTTCAGTTTAATGTTTGTTGACAGACAAGACGTCCAAAGATATTTAGTTATGTGTGACATTCAAAAATCATAAGAGCGAATGGCAAAAACCTTTAATGATAAATATTTTCTGTTATTTTCTGTACCCATGGCAACCCGGCGTATTATGGAACGATCGAGACTGTTCTCGATCACTCTAGAACCGTCTCCAACGGTAATTGTAATTAAGAATAATAACATAGAAAATAATACACAGCACATTTGGGATGAAATGAAAAAAATAATTAAACTAATTTACACCGCCATCTGTTAGAAACTTATGGAACTTACAAATAATTACAATCCGTTGCTCTAATAATAAAAATTTAATTTGTAATAAAAATTATCTAGGTCATTTTTCGAGATAAAAATTATCCTATCTTTCTAGTTGGACCGACTTACATACATTAAGCAACATTTTATCAATATCGGTTAAGTAGTTTGGGAGTTTATCGCGGACAAACATCGTGACGCGAGATTTTTATATATATGAGAAGGATAAGGATTATTATTTTTCATTATTACACTGTTTTATATTTTCATTTTAATAAATAAAAATAAAAAGATTTTTTTTTAAACTACCTAATAAAGATTAACTTGTAACTGTGTCTAAACGCTATAGGCGTCAAGATTTCAAAAAATATTGTGTGCTCAATATTACCCTCCTCCCCATTTCACCATTAAAAATAGTATGTAAACACTTTAACCAACCGTTGTTAATAATTGTGATATGATCACTTGCATTTTCATTTTGCTGCACATTTATAATATTGACTTCGGTAGTCTATTATTGATAATTTAAATTGAGTTAAAGCCTCAAGATCAAGGTGTAAACAGTCAAAGAAATACTATATAAGAGATTTTCCTATATCAAAAAACCTTAAAAACAGTTCAGATATTTAAATTTTAATATTATCACCGGCTAATTACATTTCTTCTTTAAATAAAAAACTTTTACAAATTCATTTTTTTTTTTTTTTAAGAAATTTATTTGTTATTTACAAAATTTTATACCGATTTTTATGGGGTTCCCAGCACCTGGACACCCATCTGCATGACGCCTATAGACTCTAAACTATATAAATAAATCTTCTGACCAAAAAAAAAAAAAAAAAAAATGGTATGACAACATTGAACGTAAAATCGTTTTTATGTATATAAATGTAAGGATATACTATATTATATAACCATATACTCAGTGGCCCGTATATTATATACTTTTTATGTCATACCTGAGATATTTTGTTTTTTTGATAGTATATATCATAGATTATAAAAATTGAAATTTAAATTGTTTATAGGTATTTGCTGATAAGTGATAATCATCAATACCAAAGAGTTAATAGTTTATGGCGACTTCTATTTTTTAGAAATTAATTTCCGATTTCTATTTACTTATTTACACTGTTTGCTGGAGTTATTCAACACATAGTTAATATAAATTGATTAAAAAGTTTTTGAGGAATCAACAAGGAAATGTTAATTTGTCTAAACTTGTTTTGATGACGATTCAACATACTATAACATTAAATATAGATGATATTGACAATATTTTTTTGAAAAATTACATATACAAAAATTAATTTTACATACTATTTATAATATAATAATGAATAAGAACTTAGCAACCTTTCTAAATCAAACAAAGACATTAGATTTATATGGACCCTTGGACATTGTAACATAAAGGGAAACGAGAAAGCAGATAAAGCAGCTAGAAATGTAATTAAAATTCCCGACAGTGATATCATCCGTTTTCTTCACTTGTAGACATAAAAAGAAATATAATCAAATATTGCATTGATTTGTGGAACACAAAATGGCACACGACCACGGAAAATAAATTAAGAGAAATTAAACACTCTGTAGAACAATGGTCGAAATACATCGATCTATAAACAGAAAAAATGAGGTAATTCTTAATTGACTAAGAATTGGCTACACTAAACTCACACACGAACACTTTAAGGTTAACCACCCCTATGCCCAATATGCAATATAAACTACTCCATCAAACATATCATCGTCTACTGCCCAAACTTCAACGAAGCTAGGAAAGACTTCGACATCCCTGACAATCTATATGATGCAATTGGTTCATTTTCAAACTATCAAAACATAATTTTATATGTAAAAAAAAATGATATGTACAATAGCATATAATATAATGTAAAAATGTAATATTCTTGTTAAAGCTAATAATCTTTGTAGTTGATGTTCAATCAATAATAAAAAAAAAAAAAATAATAATGAATATTTATAAAATAAAATGGCGCAATCTTTATTTATATTGTTTATGTCATAATTATAACCATCCGGCTCCATAAAAAATGTCTAGTTATGGCTATGTTAGTGCTGTGTTTGACTACATAGTCGTAAATTAGTCCATAGTGAATACTAACGTCCCTCAGGAGCCACATCGTCTTGGAATTTTTAGTAGGTGATCATGGCCTACTAGAAAGTAGAAAGTAGAAACTGATTGAGAGCCACTGCACCGTTCTGGCAGACGGGAGCAAGCTGCGAAAGAAGCAACACGGTCGTTCACAAATGATGCTCCTGTGATTTAGTTATGCATTTTGTGTCGGCTAACAGAAAAAATGAACCATCGACGGTGAATTAAAATTCAACTGAAATTATAAATAATATTATGTTGTTGGTGATGGCTCTCCGTGGCATGTCAAAAAAAAAAAAAAAACAAATGCCACGCTACTTTGAAAGCAAGTTGCATTGGCAATAAAATGCAATGATATGCAACGAAATCAATTGATAATCCGTATTTACATCATTTGAGTCACCGAAAACCCCTAAACCATTGTTTATCTGTAGCCTGCAGGACTGTGAATTTAAAAAGCATTGAAAAACCATTCAAATAATATGCAGGCTTTAAACTGTAAGGAAATATGCGCCAACGACTTCAAAATATTATGCAAGATTGTACAAAATAATTTAAGATTATTATATGTTTTTGACTAGAACCAATAATAAATAATAATATTTTTAAAATAAATATCAATATATAAATGTATATAATGAAGAAAAAAATAGATAGATAAACTTCATAAATATATTGTAATGAATCTATTATATATGTAATATAAATAGTACACGTAATGACGTAACTATATTGAGAGAATCTATATTGTAAAATGAAAATGTTTATTCATAATTTAAAACTGAAATCTGTAATCATTATAATTTCATATTTTTTACACAACGTATTGAATTTACACGGGATAAATTTTAAAACTATTTTTATTAATTTTTTTTTTTTTATTTATATAAGCCTCGGCATCTATGGCTATTGGCATGCAAAGAGTTTTAAAGGTTCACATTTATTTAAGATACATTATTTACATATACGAGTTACAGATTATAAACTATTGATAAGACTAGTCTTAATTATAAAGACATCATGTGTCTTATGTTGTCTGGATGAAGGACTTCTGACAGAATGTTTCATACACTTGCTTCCCGTTTGTCCGTTTTAAATAAAAGGCATTCGACTATAATGTGTTTAATTGAGAGAGGTGTACCCTAACTGGTAAATATGGGCGGGTCTTCTTTCTTCATTAAATACTGGCGTGTTATTGACGTGTGTCTTATTATTCATTTTTATACAAGCATAAAAATCAGGGTTTTTTTTTTAAAAAAAAAATTGTTTTATTTCGCCAAATCGGTCCGATTAGGTCATGAGTACGAATTACTCCCGAATCGAATTTCAACTAAATTAAGACACACTCAAGACACTGGAAACGTTTCTTTCCTATCTTCCACAGGTGCATTGCCCACCCAGGCCCGATTTACAATAGTGATGGTTAATAACTATTAAACTATAGTTTAACTAATAACTAATAACTATAACTCTCAAAAACTATTTTACATTGAAAGAAAACCCAGACATTCATCAACAGAGCGCCAAATCATTGATACTAACATTACACAACCTCCTTGCTCCTTATAATAGAAGACTTACGACTAGAAGAATCCGATTAGGTAGGTATCTATTAGGTGTATTCTCGACATAAGGTACTCCAGACGAACCGAATTTCTTCATTTACACCGAGGTACATTAAATCTAGTTAAAAATAAAATACGTTTATCGGTAATCCTTAAGTATCTATTGTTTCTAATATGCGTTATTAGTTATTAAATAGCTGCGAATGAAACATTAGTTAAATGTTATTCGACATATTTTATACGTAGGTATAAATACAACTAATTTAATATTTAAATACAATAATAAACATTAGTTTAATTGTTTTAGTAATCAAACAAAAGAGACATTTCGTGATTAATAAGTAACACAAAAACAACAATGAAAATAAATACATGTTCAAATTAAGAAACGATATGTTTATAAATTTAAAAACTATTGAAGCGCAGAAACACCAAATAAATAGTTGACAATAAAATTATATTACATTAAAAGAAAACAGCCAAAAGCAAAATGCTATTAGTTTTAAAAATTCAAGAACAAGCAACAAAATAAATACCATATCGAAATAGGTCAGCGTATTGTTAAAGTTTTCTTTTGTACAAAAGGTTCAGTTTTCTTTGACAATAAATACGATCATTTAAATGATGACGAGTAGTATGATATCATTTAATCACGATTAAATTGTACACGGTACAAAAATTACGAATGATTAAATCCTATACAAAACGTATTCTTAAAATAAAAGCGACTTGTTTATAAGTTTTAATATTCTATATTGTGTGTCATTAAAATGAGTTTTTTTTTAGACATGAAAATGTTGTTCAACAATAATTATTGATTTAATATAATATAACAGTTATTGAATATATAGTCTTTTCATACCCAACTTATTATTAATATTTGTGTTAAACTGATTTATAACTATATCTATCGGTGGAAATCCATTAAAATTTCACTGAGGGCTTCGGATCTCGAACAAATAGAAAGCTATTTGTTTTGGAGGGGGGCTAATAAGATATTTTATGGAGCTAAGAACCTCCCAACTTGATTTCCGCTAATGACTATTCGTTTATGTACAATGTAAAAAATCCACTCGAGCCGATAATATTTATTATGATAATAACTAATACAGTAGAAATCACTATAACGAGTATCGTTTAGAACAGTGGTTTAGAACGATCGGGCGGTACCGCCCCCTTGGGGGCATTTCGGTTTCTCTGGGGGGCGATCGTTTTGAAGGGGACGTTGAGGGGGCGGTGAGCTTTTTCAAACTCGGAGATTAAAAATGATACAATTTATTAATATTTAATATTATATAACAACACTAAAAAATAATTCATGTCATTGATAGGTATAATTTTTATATTTTATATTTTTTTTTTTTCATAGGTAGTTAAGTAATTCTTTTTGTATAGTAAAGTAAAATGTTTATGTTAAGTGGTGTAAAATATAACCATTACTATCTAAAAATAAGAGTTTTTACTTTAGTTAATAATGTTATAATAAACTGATGAATAAAAAAAATATATATATATATATGTTTATAAGAAGAAATTTTGATTTTACATTAGGGGACATGGGGGCGTTAGCAGTTAGTTATTACGATAAAGGGGGCGCTGAACTAAAAAAGGTTAAGAACCACTGGTTTAGAACAAGATACTGCTTACAACAAGCAAAACGTTAGGTCCCGACACGAGGCTATATGATTGTATGTTAAAATATATGTCTACAACGAGTATGCTTATTACGAGTTATCGGCTATAACGAGTAAAATAAAATGAACTTGACTAACGACCTTCCGCTTACTACGAACAGGTACCTGCAAGATAAGAACTTTTGGCTATTACATATTTAGGTCGATTAATCATTGACATACATTATCTTTAGTTGTGTAGATATGGATTACTTTAAACATTATTCCTATAAATTCTGGTGTTTTCAAGTTAATAAAAATTACAAATAGCGTCAGTTGTGTGAAGACGTTCCACCATGTCGCGTCGTCAGTTTACGTTGGACGAAAAAATCGGAATAATCGGGCGGTTAGAAAATGGCGAGAAAAACAGCGTGATCGCAAAAGAATTTGGCACCTCTTCGTTGACAATTTCAACCATATGGAAGAATCGGGATCCGTTGAAAAATATGTTTCAAACTACATCATTTAAAGCAAAACGACTGCGTACGGCACAGCATAAGGATCTTGAAGAAGCTGTACTAGTATGGTTCAAACAACAACGGTTATTGAATGTGCCTATAAGTGGTTTTATTTTGCAAGCAAAAACTAACCAACTGGCTGAAAAAACGAAAATGGAAAATTTAAAATGCTCTGCATCTTGAATTCAGCGTTTCCGAAAGCGGCACAACATTGGTTTCGGCAAGATCTCAGGCGAGTCATCTGTAGTTAATACTGATATCTGCTCTAATTGGATGGCTAACGTAGAATCCCTTCGAACAGGTTACTATGATGATGAAATTTATAATGCAGATGAAGCAGTCCTTTTTTTCAAATTAACTCCCGATAAGACTCTTCACTTCAAGGGGGAAAAATGCTCGGGTGGAAAATAATCGAAAGACAGAATAATAGTTTAAGTGACAGCCAACATGACTGGAACTGATAAAAGAAAACTCCTTGTTATTGGAAAGTCGAAAAACCCTCGGTGTTTTAAAGGAGTTTCGTCACTTCCAGTGTTTTATGAAAATAACACCAAAGCTTGGATGACCTCAGCACTTTATTTTAGCGTTATTTGGAACATTAAAGCTTATTACCGGAATCGGTTAGTACTGAAAATAATTGAGGATATTGAGAATCATGTAGAATCAAAAACAACTGTTTTGGATGCCATAATAATGCTGGATAAGCTAGCTGACCCTTGAAACTCGTTATAATTGATTTCTACTAGTATGTATAAGTAATAACACGTCATGTACTTTTATAGGTAAATCGTATTTGAGTAGGCACATTTTTTTTCGATTTGAAAAAAAATGTTACGATGAACTTGTAAAAGTGATTGAAGAGTATACGGATTTTAATAATCTATAATATTATTTTTTTTATTGTTGTAATTAACGACAGACTACAATTTTAGCAAAGTGTATTTAAAATTTAAAGATTATTTTAGAAACACGAAGAATCTTTTCACCATTATTCGAGAATCTATAGTTTAAAACAAAGAATCTAACCGACGAAGTATAGAAAACTAGATACCAGATATTATAAAAATATTTAATTAGACGCAAATCAAATTATTTTCATTAGCATTTACAATAATCTGTACCTTCTGATGTACTAACATTTTATATTATATTTAGTTATAGCTTATAATAAACTTATGTTGAATGTTTTCAAAAGTAAAATCCATTAATAAATTCGTGGAAAGTAATGCATTCAAATGACATTTGGTTTTCTTTTTAAAATATTTCATCTTGTTATAGTCACAGGCATATATGACTATGTATCATTCATTATAGGTTTATGTTGCAGGTAGAATGGGTAGCTACGAGTTTTTATTTTCATTCAACCTCAGGTGAGAGACCAGAAAAAGAAAAATAATGTAGGTACTATAAACTCCATTATCCGATTTTTTTTTTATCCTACCAATACTTCATACTTTCCAGTCTCAAATCAGATATCACATATTTTTTAGTCACATAATATTATAAAGATGTCATGTGTACTGAAAATATATTTTATTTCAATAGAAATATAATATATATAGGTCACAGTAAACAATTTCGACAGAAAAAGAAAAAAATAACGTTTCCCAGTTGATACACGGATAGCAACTATTATTCACCTTAATAATAATAATAATAATAATAATAAATGTATTTAAATAAATATAAATATCAGTAGACAGAAATAACGCAAACAATTGTGAATGATATAAATTGAATTACAATTTTTTACTATAGTGAAAAATGTAACATATTTAAATTCAATTAAAATTAATTTAAATTTGATATTTTACGTTTGTTAGACGAAGACGAACAGCATGGGTGGGTTGATGGTAGTTAATAATGCACAAATATAGATGATATTTTGAAAATTCTCAAGAAAAACTTAAGTATTAATTTATTAACAAACATGCATATATTATTATTACTTAGAAGGCACTTATAGATAAGATAATTTAATTAAAATAGTTGTATTTAGAAATGTATTTTGTCAATACAAATTTCTTAATATAAATCTATAAAAATCTTAATAATTTAAATTTTCTTGGTGTCTATAATAGGTACAGTATAATAATTTTACCTATAGTAGGTAAAATATTTTTAAAATGTGGAATACTTTACGCAATAAAATGTACTTATTTATACATGTTTTAAGCGTTAAAATATTTAAAAAAAAATTTTCATCAAAATGATACTATAATTTAATAGGTATGTTATTAAATTTGAAACTAGTTATAAAATAATTTTTTACCCAATTAACTGTAAATTAATGTCGAATGAGAAACTATATGATTTCACGACTGTTAAAACTTAAATAAAATAATATAATTAAAGATTTAAGACTTTAAGTTATTAGTAAAATAAAATATAATAGATACCAATATGAAATAACTAAAATCTAATACATAATATATAGCCGGAAAAACAATTTGAACTTAAAATAAAGAAAATAAAATATTGTGAAAATCTGTGATTAATGTATTATCGAACTATTAAAAGTTATTTAATAAAGCAAATTGTATTAGTAGAAACCTTAATCATTAATTTTAGAACCTAAATGAAACGAACAATTATGTATATTGGTATATTATTTGGTCTTTAAATTTTTATTTTCGTTATTTTCTGATAAAAATAATTTGGGAAAAAGAGTGAAACGATGTAACAAAATAGCAATATTGTTAATTTTTACTTTAAACGTCTAAAATAAATTAAATTTTCTACGTCCATAACAGTTTAATCTTCAATTTATAGAACTAAATTAAATAGAGAGCTATATTTCTTTATAATGGATTTTTACTCGTACTTAACTCATGCTTGCAGAATGCAAAATGTCATAGTAAAAATTATAAAAATAAAGCATATTTTTGATATAGGATAGTAATACAGTTTAAGAACTTATGAGGTGGGTATAAATAAAATTAGGTATACTATAAATTAAAAAAAAAAACATAAATTTGCATGTTGAAAAATGATTGTACGAAGAAAACAATATTTAGCGAAATAAATTATATCACAGTTTAAAACATGTTTTAAATTGTTTTAAATTATCAAAACATCACTTGTAAGATGATTTTGGTAAACATTAACACTGTACATTGCTTTGATAATTTTTTTTATAAGTCAAATTCAATATTCGTAAATTTTTTTTATCATTGCCACGGTAGCTGGACCATTGGTTTATGGTTTAATTTTTTAAATTACGACATGATTTTTGAACAATATGAACAAGTTAATATTATGTTTAGTGAAAAATATCATTTATTTTATTGTAGGGTCTTCTTTGAGACCAAGGGAGTCGTGAAGGTGTTTTCATAGGTTGTAAGCTTTGATCATAGATAATTGGGTTTCTTGTGTTACTGCATTCTGTCAATTTATTATGTTTGGTGGTTTTCTATATGATAACCGAATGTTCGACATAATCTTATTTATCCAAATAATATATCTTCTAACCATATAAAACAAGTAGGAAGTTTTTTTACAGATAATATCAACTGTTTATGAACATCTATAAAGATTGTTTGGGCAGTCAGTTTTTTTAAGTAGTAGAAACGCTTATTTAAATTTAGTAGGTACAGATTTATTTTATTAACCGTTTCAAAACATTTAAATTACAACAATTGACAAAATAACATTTCGTCTTATATATTTTAAATAAAGTCTTTAAAATACAAACATTTACATAAAATGTATACATTTAATTTATGAACATGGGCTGTGGTAAATCATTTGACCAAATCAACGGAAAGTTTTTGTTTGTACATTTTTAAGAAAGTAATTAATTAGAAAAGCTGACATTAATGATTAAAAAGTTGTTGGCACTAATTATATTTGTTGTCTGTAGTCGTTATTTTAACTAAAATTCCAAGAAAAAAATGCTCAATAGAATTATTGATGAGGCATTGAGGCGTATATGTTTTAGGGATAATTAATAAATAAGATTATAAAGTTAAATACATTTATTTTCTTCAGGCATTTAACTCAAGTATCTATTATATTAATAACCTATATAAATAAATTTATATGTATAATATTAAATAAAAAAACTTTATCGAGCTAATAATAATAATGATAATTACCTACATAAAAATATTTTAATTATTAAATCAAAAAATATGAATAATATTTTCATCAATTATAAATTTGATTAAAATTGTTTGCATGGAATTTTAATAAGTATTTTTTGTTTATATTTAATTTTTAGATAATTTTTATCAAACCCTATAAAGGTTAAATTTAAAACAAATTTCGAATGATAGGTATCTAGGATACCGTAAAGATGTTTTAAAAGAAAACTTTAAAAACTTTATCACGTTCAAAAAATATTAAAATAAATAAACGTTAAACCTTTTAATATTTTAATCTTGAAGATTATTAAAATGGAAAACAATACAAAAGATTTTTCTCTAATCGAGAGTTTCCTGCGGATGCCTGGCTGCTCGCTGGGTTTTTGGCAGTTATCCACATTTTCAAGCGAAATCATAATAACATCGTGGAAATTATGCGCGCATTTAAAGCAACCTGTAAAACTATCTATAATTTACTGAGTTTGAAAAAATACGTGTTGATTACTTAAACAGTTATAATTTATAACAGTAGACTGAAATTAAAAGAAAAAAAAAACTGGCAGGATTTTGATCCCGACCTTCGTTGAAAACTTCAAACGTGTTGTGAGCCACACGTGCCGTTCATACCATCGTAGAGGATATTGACTGCACGATCTCGGTGCTTTTGATATGCACAACATTAACACATAATTATCGTATAATATTATTTACAGTCATTATACAGAGTATCCGACGAACAGAATAAATTACCGTCACACATTATACGTGTCTTAATTAACGCTCCGCCTATTAAAATGTTCAAAAAGGATGGAACATAGGCATTGCCCGCACTATACCCATCAATACGCGTCGATTTAGATCGATCGGATTTCTGATGCGCACAAGTCACGAATACGAGTTTTATAGACAACGACGATCCAGTGACAAATTTTGGAGTAAAGTCCATCCACCGAGACTCGAACAAATGGTTTGGAGAATTTGGGTTTTCTATGGTAATATAAATCATGTCGTAGAAGTCAATACGTTTTCTTTTCAGGGTTCAGAGGTTCCCGTACAGGGCTGGTCACAGTTTGTTTTTAATAGATCGAGTGTACGATATATTTTACGACTTGATTCGAACCAGATAAAATGTTGCAGGTCAAGCTGTGTAAATGTACCGTTTCAAAGTCATACATTGAATCAATATTTTATGTTTATCCGCCTAGTTTTTTTCAACGGACCATACGCCAGTAAACAATAATCGTCCATTACCTGCACCCACCCATCAGTCTTCAGCACAACTATTTCAAATGTAATTAGAGAACAACACTGGCTGGCTTACTGTACAATTCACAATGGAGATTTTCATTTTATATCTACTTCTGCTGTTTGGTGTTTATATTTAAATTATTTTACAAAATGCGCTGTCTTTAAATTACGAAAAATAAAAAGTCGCAACCAAATTTATCAAACTGCAAACAACGAACAAAATTATACTTATTATTTTGTGCCACAAAATTTGACAATTAAATCAATAATAAAAAAATATTACAATAACATTTTTTTTTTTTAGTAAATATTATAAAACATACAAATATGAGTTTAATTGGATAAACGATATTACATTATATAATTGTATTAATATAAGCGGTGTTGCTTTTATATGGAAAAAATGAATTATTTCTTAAATTCTCAAAAGTACCACGCCATTAAAATAATTAAAAACACAATTAATATCAGTTTTAAATTAAACATGTATTCAGCATTTTAGTTGTATAATTATGCATAACAATAATGTACTCGAATTTAATTTGTTGTATTTTACTTACTCTTAGGCTGTTCGTATTTTCACAATGGTTTTTAGAAGTAATATTTATAACGATATATTAGCACAATATGTTTAAGATGTATCTGAATAGTTTTTTTTTTTGAGTATCATGTAACTGATTTCTTTAAAATAAATTCTTATAATAAAATTGTATTTTTAAAAAACTAGTCTTGTCACTAAACTAAGATTTTTTGAAAATTGTGATTTTATTTAGTTGTATTTGAGTATATTATTCACTGTATAAATTAAAAATTATACTATGCAATTATTTTAAATTACGGTATAAATTTTATGAACATTTTCCTTAACAATAAAGAATAAAATTACTTTTATAATTAGAATTTTTTTTAGATTCTGAGCGTAGCGGCGAATGTATTGATTTTAAAATGTAGTGTGTCATTTATTTTTGTGTTTTAAGAATATTTTTCTAGTAGAAGAAATGCTCTGATCATCAACTTTGATGGAAGTTTCTTGTAGTAAATTGGATCTAGTTGGTACTTTTAGGAGTTTAAAGTTGTAGGTTCTCAGTACTTTTTTAAAATAATCGGGAAAACAAATTTTTTATTTCTTTGATTGTTCTAATTCAATATTCTTGAACATTTTATTTTATTTGAATCATATAACTAGTAAATAAATTGAAATATCCAATAGTTTTTTCCGTAAATTAGAAAATTTCAACGAAATCAAAAATGTCAAATTATTTTTCGGCCAAAGTGTATATCAAAATATAATAACGGTAATAACGCAATATATTTTGTTTATTTTTTTGATAATTGTTGTTCACATAAAGACATAGAGTGTATTCTTTTTTTAAATAGCATAAAATACTCGACGACTTTGACTACGGTAAAAATATAGAGTCCATAAAATGTAAAAAAAAAGTACTAAAAATATCCACTCATAAAAATTATTACCATGACCAAAGCGAAACCTGACCGATGGCATACGTGTGGGGAACACTCGTGGTCAAAAATATCATTTGTCACTGCCGAAAGTATGAGGGCATCAGAGCAAGTACCGAAATACCTGACAGCTTCCAAGACGCATAACGACCCGACCAAGACAGTGTAAACAACGTTTTAAAATTCTTAAAACTATCAAAACTGTATGACCTAATTTGATTCTAATGTATTTTCAGCCTATTGTACTCCCTTTTTTTTTTATAATGTATAACATTGTAACACACCATAATATAATATAAAAATATCTTCTACTGCAAAATTTGGTGTTTCGGAGTTACTTCGTTTGCTAAACAGGTTGACGAATTATGTTAATCTAATGTAAACATTCATGAACCAATAATCTCGTTGATGCGGCTTTCACAAAAAATATATATATATACATAAAATTTATTGTGATATACCTACTAAGAAAATAAATGTGATAAATTATTGTCATTATTTTTTTATCTAAATATTTTTTTCATCAACGACGAGATTATTATTGTCCGATACAACTACTATATTATTTACAATATTTAAGACCGCATAAATCAATTTCTGAACTTTAGTTACATTTATATAAATCAGCTATTGTCTGCTTTTGTCGAAGGTGCGATAATTTTTTGTGCAGTGTTTCTGGAAGTTGATGTACTTTGTGTTTCAATTCGGTAAATTGTCAGAATTCCAAAAATATGTGTTTGACTGAGATGGTCACAGTCCACGGGCTTCGGCGTTAAGGTAACTTTTCCTCGGCCACGAGGTGTTCGTGTGCGATGAGTGAGGCTTAATATAAGGAGGCGGTTACCTATAACTTGGTATATTGTCTAGATAGTATAAATGGTTTCAGGTTTGAACCACGCTAGGATGAACTGTTTGTCATAGAGGATTTGATCTCTTTGAGTTTATTGTTTTTTTTTTATAAATAGTAAGCCATTGGTCTCGCCATAAAATAATGTGATTGAATTTATTTTAATTGAATAAATCCTTAGTCCAATATACAGGTGCATGATATTCAAAATCGGGGTTAACTGTAGCTTATTTGACGCTTTGCTAAACTTTTCATATTAAATTTGCTAAAAAAAAATAAAGTTGATAAAAAAATGAAAAAAGTGAGTACTACTAAAGTTATCCAATAATCTTCAAAACGTGCGATAAAATAAAAATGATTTTCATCAACATAATGAAAATAATTTTTTTTAAGTTACGAAATATATATATAAAATTAAAATTAAAATATATATATATATATATATATATATTTATTTTTAAAATTCAATTCGTATATTGAATATTGTTAAGTTTACCAAAAAACATTTTTTAATTCTTTGTTTAAACCTTCGGAAAACTATAATATTATCTTTATTATTTTTTTTCCTTTGATATTTTATAAAAAAATCTTTACCGAGTATTGCATTAAATATATATATATATATAAATATTATAGTTTATAATTTTAACGTACAGAAAATATATTTGATGATCGACTAATAGAGCCTGTTCTATAAAATGAAAGTAACACTTACAAGTTACAATGGACTTCGGTGAGCTTTAATAAAAACATGGTGTGTGATATCGATCAATTTTCTACTTTATTGTTATATTGATAAAGTTTTAATCTAATAAAAAAATATAACAAAACTTAATATTAGACTGCCATAAACAATTTGAATTCATTAAAATTTTCATTATCACTTTTAAATAAAACTTTTTTTTTAATACAAATATAATTTTTAATTTTCAAAAACATAATATTTATTATATTATTATGTACAAAGGACGATTCAATAAATTATTTTCAAAATTTATTTCGTAGAAAAAATACTAATTTTATTTGAAATAATGAAATCATAGATTCTGACAATAGTTAATTATAAGACGATATACCACAGACACATAGACACAAACACCGACTTCCAGAAACTCCGCAAAAATTCCTCAAAACTTCAACAAAGGAAATCAATACACCAAATAAATATTTAAAATTATAAATGAAACTGATGTCAACTAATTGTATATAATCATAAATAACGTAAAAATAATAAAATTGTATTATTGTTTTGACCTCGTCACAAAAAAAAAATATGTATCATTTAATATTATTGTAATCCATTAAAAAAAAAAAGATTATTATTATTATATTCGAATTGAGTGTATGCCACTACACATAATATCAGAAAGAAATAGTTTTTTCAAAATATATATATATTTTTTTTAATGGGTACCTCGTGCGTTATAAATTAAAATAAATGAATATTATATTTTATTTTTCTTGAATATTTATGACGAAATCAGAAATGAATCTTAATTATTGTATAATATTGTGTGATAATGTTGATGTTTCCATCTATAAAATATAAAGAAAATGATTTACAACAGATGTCATTAGTTAATTAATTTTTTACTCTTTGTGACAAATTGTATTCATTATTATATCTTATAATATACAATTTAAAGTATGGCTTGTTTGCACTAATTATACTAATTAAATTGTTTAATTATACTAATCAGTAATCAGTTTGGTTTGATAAAGTATTAACGTTTTCTACTGAAAAACATTCTTTTTACAAATATCAAAAACTGAATGCCCATAGATGTTTATAAAATACATGTATTTTGAACAATTTATAGTATGTGATATGTTATCAATAAAAAAAAAAAAAAACACAATTGACTTTACATTATTTGTACATTTTAGTGCAGTTAGAATTTGACTTAGAATGCAATTATTGTAACTCCCTCGTTTTCAGCAACTTACATAATAATAATAATAATAATATGTAAAATACTATATTTCGTTTTCAATAAGAATTGTCATCGTCTTCCAAAGTTTTTCCTGAAAGCCGAGTACATCCAATTATGGAATATTCTAATTATCTGTTATTTCTTTGTCTCTGTCTTGATAATATAAATATGAAATTCTCATGAGACTGCGTTCTAATTAACTATTCGAATATCACACAATCACAAATAGTGATTTGTAAAGCATCTATTTTTTATTTGGTAGGTACACGAACAATATTAATATGAACAATTTTTCAAAAATCTTTCGGTGTGTTTTTTACATAATTATTATTCGAAATCATATAATACTAATTTCAATATAATTTATTACGATCACAATCTTTATTAATGTGTTTTTTCAAAGTAATTTTATAAAACAATTTGGTGAAATTCAGCCGGTCGTGCGCGTAAAAAACAAAACGCATTTAAACCCACGATTGTTTTATGCGAATAATTATTCAAACTTTTTCACGGAAATTCAAATATGTACTGTAGGTGGTCACTTTATAGTGTACTGTGTACAACAATCAATTATTCGTTTATAAATAATAATAATAACAATATGTAAATCGCTATAAATTTTATAGGGATTTGGAAAATCTCAACCAACAAAGGTCGCGTGGTTGTAAAACGATTATACTTTAGTGTAATCATTCCATTATGTGGTGTGCGCGCACAAAGGATTGAACACAATGTTCACCGGTGTAAAAAATAAAAATCTTTTGTTTTAAAACCCAGTTGATTTATAACGGTTGACTGAGGCGAATAACTGAAAATAATGATGACCATTTTCGAGCGCGAGCACTAAAATAGCGACATTTTATAATAATAAAGTCTTCAACGGTATGGTACGTATGTATATAATAATATTATATTAGATATTATTTTATGTAACGTGCTTCTGCGAATAGGTATTGTGTAGTTACCAATTATAACTATGCAGCTATAACCAGGGCTGCGATTTCGATGAACTTTGCATTGTATTCTAAAACTAGATACGCGATGCTCATTTCAAAATATATACGTTCCATCTATTTTTGAATCATAACGAGAAGTTTTTATTCACATTTTTTAATTATTTTCAACTTTAAGGTCATTCTTTTCATTTTTTATAGTGTTTTAGGGTTTTTTAGAGTATTGAATACTAAATTTAGGTTTTTTTTTTCAATTTTATTTTAAGATTTTTGATTAAAAAATTAATTTTGTGACGTATATTAATAAGGATTTTACCTAATCGAAACTTCGAATAGATCCGCACGATGTACAAATCGAGAATTCGAGTAGAGACGGAAAATTAAATGAAAATAATTATTTTTTTTAGATTAAAAGTCCACGTAGAAGATTTGAAACCATGCAGTACTGCAAACATTTTTATCAAATTTCATAAAAGAAAAAAATGCTGTTTTAAAATAAAAACAATAAAGACATTTTATAGGTGCATTATTTTGAATTTTTCGGTCATAAAAGCGTTATTTTTAAGACATATTTTGAGTTTTTTCGGCATTACGTTCCTAGCCCTAGACTTATAACTTATAATATTTTATATCGATACTGCACAGCTGTTAAACGT
Source organism: Pentalonia nigronervosa (assembly GCA_014851325.1). Taxonomy (NCBI): domain Eukaryota; kingdom Metazoa; phylum Arthropoda; class Insecta; order Hemiptera; family Aphididae; genus Pentalonia; species Pentalonia nigronervosa. The sequence goes on along the minus strand of JACXSJ010002087.1, from coordinate 39,048 downwards.
ATACGATATAATATAAACAGACACACTTGCACTAAATAATAATAATATTTTATGTTGCGTTGATGATGCGTAGTATATACATAGTGAATACAATATATTATATACGTTCGTGTATATTATATACACACACACACAAACATATATATGTATATATTGGTTTTTTTTTTATTTTACCAGATACCACTACCCCGGTATTATCTAGCCCGCACGCTAAATCACAGTCAACGGAACGGAAACAAATGAGCCTACGAGGAGAGCTTGTTGAATTCGTGGACATCCATCATCTTATAAAATAACGTTTCTCCGGCATTTTATAATAAATTGGGTTCGTGTATGTAATGAGTGCGATTCATGGGAAAAGTCTAAATACGAGGATTTTGCCCCCAACGACGTAATGGTTCATACTATATAATATATACACATATCATATTGTGATGTATATGATATTAGACTTATAGTTAAAAAAAATAAACTAGGTAGACGTGACATGCTAGGTACTTGATGTTTTACCTCTATTACGAGGAAAATCTATGAATCATAAAAATATGTTTTTATAACGTCGAATATTAATGACATGATACGTCCACTTTAAAATGGATAATATATTAAGTAATAAAACGTTAATAAATGACCACGGTAACGAAAACCTTACGAATACTGTGACGAAGTCCACGACGAGCATTACGTTTGGGACAATGACTAGTCGTCTAAAACTGTGACTATCTTCTGAAAATACTAAGAGCTCCACTCCTATTTATATGAGTCCTAGCATATGCCTACGGTGGCGTTCACGACTTGGCTTATTATTAGCCCGTATGATAATATAATATTACGCACCTCCGGCGGAGACAATGTCTGTTGCCCTTTTGATATTGTTTGTCATCATTGGAATTATGCGCGAATCTCATTAAAATAGAAAAACAGTAATTAAATGTGTTCTTTTTTTTTTATTTTTGTATTAATCACTTAATACTATGCACCCGTGGCGGAAACAATATCTGTTTGGCCTTTGCCGTGTAATATTGTTTAATATTAGAATCGTCGTTATGCAACTGGTCTGCACGTCTACCGTGTTATAGTTATAATAATAGTAATATAATATATTAAAAGACAGACATTGACACTGACACATATATATATATATATATATATATATGGTATACGATCAACTACTATAATGTATTATAATATAAAACCAATTTTTTTTTTATATGAATAACATATAATACTAATATTATAATATATAAATATATTATACTGTGTACTTCTATTAAACCTATTCAAAACAAATGGAAGCCAATATATATTATACTATATAGCAGTGGCGTACGTAAAATTCGTATAGGAGGATGGTACCATTTATGTATAATAAATGTATATGTAATGTAGGTATAATGATTTTATTTTAATTGAAATACATATTTTGGATTTTGAGCGAAGCAGATACCTATGATTTGTATAATAATGAAGTGTGTGTACACGAAATATAAAAAATGCTTTGAACATTAACTTTGAAGTGTGGTTTCTGATAGAAAACTGAATCATGCAGATACTTTTAAGAGGACACAGTAGAAAATTCCCAAAATAATATAAAAATAATTGGAAACAAAAAAAAAAATAATAATAAGAAAAATGAGTATTTTTATGCATTACATACCAATTTTCGACAAATTTAATTTGTTTTTTTGATGTTTAAAACGAATAAATGTAGATACTTGAAATTTATACCATATGGTTATATAAACATTTTCTATATATATAATATATAGAAAAATGTTATTTAGAAAAATCTGTCATATTATAACAGATTTTTCTAAATAATTTGACTCATTTTTATTAACATTTGTCATTTTAGATTATTTAGTTTTTTTTCTGTAAAAATAGATAAAAAATGCTATGCGAGGTCAAAAACCTTGAAAAATTATTACAAGATTCCAAATATTTAGTTCATATACCAATTGATAAATATTGAATACATACATTATTGTAAAATCAATACATTCTTCGCTCCGCTCAGAATCTAAAGTGGAGGTGCTTACCATGTTTGGTGAATCATTTTGTATAGTGTATGAAGTTCTCAGGTGTACGAATAAAATATATTTAGAAGTATACAGAACATTGTTTGCGGATTGATAAAACCAAAGTGTGCGGCCAGTTTTAAAATGCTCAAAGACATATTTATATATTTTATAAACGAAAGTGTCCTGAGTGACTGATTAATAATCAACGTTGAGACGAATCCATAAGTGTTATCGATTCGAAATCTTGATGGTAGATTAATATTATAATTTCACCGTGCAATAAGAAAAGATTTTCCAAAATTGACATTTAAAATAAGTGCACACACAAGAATTTTGAGATTTACGATGGAAATCGAAAATTATTTTTATAATTTTTTTGACATATTATATTACTATTACGATAAGTAGATTTTTTCAAAAATATATTTATAAAATAAACAGATATTTGGAACGAACAATGCTGGGCGGAACATCTAGTCTATTATATAGTATGACAATAGGTACATATTCGTAAAATATACGGTATTAATTACTTATTGGTTTTAAAAGCATAAGAAAAATTTTACGTTTTCTAAATATATAACACGATATTCTATGTAATATGATTTACAACATAGTAATAAATATAACCATAGATTCTATGTGAGGTTTACAGTATACATTTAATACCAATTATATATTATTATGACGTTGTTGACTAAAACAAACGGTTTTTTTTTTTTTTTTTTGTGAATGGATAATAAAAAATGTACACGATACTTGGCAATACAAATAAACTATTGAATGTTTGAATGATAAACGACAGTATTTTTGAAACAAACTTTATTGAACATAGATCATAACAATAAACACGTGAGAGTAGACGCAGGAGGGATCTAGCAGATCAGCGGTCGGTTCTGAACAGACAAAGTGTTGAATGAGCGGCTCATGGTCCGTTAGGTTAGGCGGAACAAATATTTAAAAAAATAATTATTTCAAATTTGATAATAAAAACATTGATGGTTTTCATAATATTAAGCATCTCATTTTAAAATGTACTTCTGCGTAGTTTTTAACGAATTAACGACCGCAACAACAAACGGCCCTCACGAACCTTCAAACTCCACTTCGAATGCGTGTCAGAAACCGTCGTTTCTTTTTCGGCCGAGATCGCAATTCATCGCCGGAGGACGTCGTGGTATTACAACTATCATCTCTGTCATCGTTTTGTGATTTAACCTCACTAATTTCCTCGTGTAAACTTGAATCAGATTTTAATACACATGTAGGCTGTAACGGAAAAATGGTTCGATTACACTTATCTTGAATTCCGATCGACGGCCATCACACTCACAGTCACATTCATCGTTTTTTAATAACGACTCATGCACGTTTGGGTCGCTGGAATGGGATATACTACTACTACTCCATTTTTTATTCAAAGAGAACTCTGGTGCATTGGCATTCAGCGGTTTTTGGCATGTCAACATCGCCACTGTTGCGATTTCCAGACCTGAATTCATTTTCTCATTGTCACTGCAGCTCCATTTTTTATTAAGAAAAAACTCAGGTGCATTGGCATTTAATGTTTTATGGCGTTCCAACGTCACCACTGGTACGATCTCACACCCATTTATGTTCTCCACAGACATTTTTCAGATAGGTTACGACAATATTAACACGGACAATTATAACTTACTATATAACTCAACTGTCTGTAAGCGACTTATTTATTTTTAATGAAATCAAATAACATTATATCATGAATTTGTGTTTTTCTATGATTGCGAAATATTAAGTAGCGAGTATATCAGTTTTAAATCAATATAATCATATATGAGATTATATATTTTAATATGAACATTTTTTTTTTTTGTTTTAAGAATATCTATAGTTATAAATATCAATATAGTGTATTTGTGCACCGTATTATGCATATATGATACTCGGTCAAAAATTGTTAACACAGTAACTTAATATGTAATATAATATTATTAAGACAATAAATTGTTTTTTCAGCCACATTAATATTTTTTTGTCGTTTGCCGTCCACGCCACCTTGACGCCTAGGTTTATACGTCTCTGTACGATCGGTATGTCCTTTATGCACTTCTACATTATTCATCCGATGGCCATTAAGCTTTAGGAAGTTGTTGAGTATACTCCCGCGAAGGTTTCTGGCATATAACATCCTAACCTACGTATATATTATACACTAAAAAATTTGGGAAAAACAATAGTGCTATTTTTAATGGGATATATATCTATAATTTCTGTTTATTTATAGGGTAGTCAGTGATTACATATTTTATAATTATTATAATTAGTAGGAATATGTCATATACATATTTTTACAAATAATTGTTTTTTTCATTTTTAAGAAAGTCAATTTACAATCTGTACACAATAATTACAATAAGCAAATTTGATAAAAAAAAAAAAAGAGTAAAGTAACACGAATAACGTGATGAGAAAGAAACCTCATGGTAACACCTCTTTAAACAAATAAATTTATAAAAAAAAAACAATCATTTGGCATATGCCATCGTTGGGATATTTTTCGTATATCTAATATTCTGATTTCACTCACTTACGCACCTTATGGGATTCTCAATCCATCGCAGGTGGATTTTCTACTTGATAATATACTGCTTGCATTTTTCCGCTATCCGACGCATTCAGATTGCCTACTTAGCTAGCTTAGTTGCATATAAATTACTTGAGGTTATTTTTAACTTAATCTTAAACGCCGGGAGGGACAGCTAGTTAATATTATGTTAAAAGAAAATGATTGAATAAAAACATACGTTTTAGCTAAAACGCTACGCACTTTTCAAGTTTGAAAATAAATAATTTAATACGAAATATGTATTATAATGTGATGAACTGCAATAGGTACTATTGCAATAGGTGCAGGTACTATATTTATTTACTAATACAATATTCCTTTTACCTAAACCTACGTATTGTTGACATTTAAATTTAACTATTAAAATAATCACCTTGAAAACTTTATTTACAAAATTAATAATATAGTATATCCTCGTAATTATTTATTCATAAACTCGTCATCTGTTTTATAATAACAACGTGCATATAATCAAATAACAACACGTTTCTCCATTTATAACTGACATTAAATTCTAAATCGCAATGATTAATAGTCAAAATGCGAATTGTTTATAATTAAAAATACGAAATATAGACACAATTAGAGAAAAAAATCATGTAATATAAAGCTCAAAGTTCACACAGTAGACCTTTGAGTAAAAAAAAAAAAAGATAGCGCGCCGTAAATTCAATTTAATATTGAAATAAATATTGAAATATTGGAAAAAATATCTCATATAGTACCCATCATCAGTATTCAATTGTATCGCAACTTTAATTGGAATTTTAATTCATTCCATTATGAACATACATTTTAATAATTAAAAAACATTTGTTAATTGTTTATAACTATAAGCAGATTCACAAATTATGTATCATTAAAAAAAAAATCTATAATTATTCTTATTTTCAATTCAATGACATTAGATGTAAACATTTATGATCACAAATAATATTATAAACAATTAAAAAAAAAAAAAAATTGATGCTTTAATATAAGTATATGCGTACCCAACTGAGTCACAGCTTACCTATCACGGCTTAAAAAAAAATAAACTACGCATCAATAAAATGTAAATTTAACATAACCGATCAAAAATGTGGGTCTTTGTAGGATAATTATTATTGTGTATTGTATTTTGACGAAAATCGTGTTTGTTAAAAATCTGTGAGTACGTCCTACCGTTATTTTGTAGTAAAATAACCTTTTTAAGGTACCGCGTGTTTCCAATTACCAATATTTTCATAATCGAGCCAGTATTATATTACGCAACTTTCGGAACGCTTCGGTCGGGGTTTCTACTCGTAACTAACGGTAAATGCTTAGTAAACAGCGACAGAATAAAAACATCGTCGTATTGCCGACGAAAATATCTAAACCAACAATAGTAATATTTTGTAAAACTTACTTGAAATAGGTTAGGATGGCGATGGACAGCAGGAGCGCAATGAACGAAACCAAGTACCCGGTTTGATAAATGCCATTGATTCGTTGTGTCCACTGTAACATTAAACACAATAATTTTATGAGGGATGTTTAATAATTATTATGATGGTGTATGAATGACACAGTCTACAGATGTGTTTAAATACCATAATCGGATTGAAAGTCGTAATATTATGGTACACGCATATAATAACAATGTGACATTAAATAAATGTATAAATTATAATGTTCAAAATTCTATTTTTGAACTAGGGTACTTAACAGTAATCACTCGACCGATTAATTAAAATAAAAAACAAAACCAACGCATATCACGTTGATCATAATAGTTATTTACATGGAACGAATATTTTATGATTTATAATTTATAATTCGTAATCGAGAGAACAATATGTCGATTGTGACGTGATTCTTGTTCGTTGTCTGCCATAGTGACAATCCGACTGATAATTTGTTGAACCGATTTATTATAGACCGATGTACAATTTTTTTTTGCGTATATTTCAAAATATGTTATGTTTCAGATTAAGTTATAAACAAACAAAAACCGGTGTCACTGATATCATAGAGTCCATGGTGTCGTGGTCCACATTTTGAAAAATTATTTCACGAAAGTAAATCATAAGCTATTTTTGTATTGAAACTGAACAGTCTGTTTAGAGCATTTCTTCTTTCGATAAATTCAGTTAAATCATCATTAAAAGCTAGTTGCGATCGATGGCATTTGAATCGTTTAGTGAATGCAATCACAAAATACGCACAATCAGCTGCACGTGATTAACAGGTGTTTCCAATAACGCGTTTCAGCGCACTCGTCCCGCGATTAATAAGAATATTCCTGGGCTTATGGCCGAAGCCGCATAATCGTAGGTAGGTCGATTGGACTCCGCCATTAGTGATAATGATACCCAAAAGCTTTTCTGTTCGGAATATTAATTAATATTAATGCAGACAACCAAATGCCAACTGAGACTCGTGCCAACTTTGGTATTTAATACATAGTGCGGTGAATTTCGAAACGCCATATTTATAGGTCACATCGAATCCAGTGGCGAGGCGAACTTGAAAATGTTCAGAGGTTGGTCTAATATTTCATCTACTCTGCAGCCCAAACGATCAGATAAAGACATTCAATCACTGTCATATTTGCCAGTACCTACAGACGTGGTTATATTACCTACTAAAATACTATAATAGTTAGTACTAAATTATCACCTGTTGGCCATTATCCACTAACCACTTCTCGGGGAATTCAGAGGTGGTCCGCGCCTCTCGATTACCCCTTCGCCACACCACTGATCGAATCACCTGTGGCTATAACATGTGGTATAAAGACATGCTTTGGGATTATATTATGATACGAATATCTGCGCAGGATTCACGAAGCCCAATTATTATTGCCGTTAATATTCAAGTAATCGACCCAAGAAACTACAAGCCAATTGTATGAAAAAAAAAAAAAATTCAAAATACATATTTCCCGTCGTTTCTGGAATGCCTAGTTTTTTTTTCGCACAAAAAGACGACATTTTTCAACAGCTTTATCGTTATTTATTCACGTCGTGTATTCGTATAGAGCGGTATTATGTGAACTATACATATATAACAATAACACGTAGTTCTAGTTATGACGGGTACTCAGTCGGGTCGTCGCAAAAGAAATATTGGTCAAGGGCCCATTGGTGGTCTAACTATATACGCACGGCGACGTATTGTATTGTCGTAACGTCGCGACCCATAGAATATGTCTAAGGTTTAGGTCGGCAGCTGTACACTCAACGGGAATGGAACACCTTCCCTCGTTCAAGTTATGTATCTCCTGGGTCCATCGGTTTTTATAAAGCTAAGGTAGTTTTTGTAGAATACATGCGATGGTAGTGCCGACTACGTCGCAGTTAGTAAGTATAATATAGATATACCTACCATATATAAGTATAATAATATTATATACGTAATAATATTGTAAACCCAAAGCCACTGCAATCATAATAATATTTGGATCATCAAATATTTTTTGATATGAAAGCATAATACTATACAAATAAAAGTAATGATGTGTTCAAAAAAATAGACGAAAAGCCATTATTAAATTTTTTATAATATTATATCGCGTTTCAGCGAAATGAAAGGCTGCAACCTAATGCGTGTAGGTAAACAAAGAGAGATGATTGCCAACAGTTTTGTGTACCCCGTGACCTACGCGTATATAAATGTGTACAATTTGTTCAAACGATTTAGTGACCTTTCTCATTAGCGTTCTATTTTGAAAGTACGAATATAAGTTTTGAAAGAAAAATGTAAACCCAAACGTAATATCGTACAGCCATACCGCAGGAAGAGGCATGAGTGATACGTTTAAAAAAAAAAAAGGTACGTCTCAATTCCGGAAAGATTTCCGAAACATTGGACTTCTCGAAAATTCTACAATATAATGGTTTTAAAAAGTTGATATTCAAAGGTTGCACCAATGACGGGTGAAAGTTGAATGAGTTTTTAGATTGCGCGTAAATCGATCCGAAAAATCGGCAATTGCATTTTATTTTGTAGGAACCGTTGGTTGAGTTCGAACAAGCGATGCAGAAAATGTACGAACAGTCTCGACCCCGCGGCAGAAATAACTCGACAATTCGTTAAACAAACGTACCGTATCGATTGTCCAGAAATGTTTGCATTATTATATTGTATATATATGTATATATATATATATAAGTTAGGTACCGTAGCTATTGTTAAAGACGGAAGTTTCGTTCGGCACAAAGACGACGCGGGAAATTAATTTCATAAATCAGTTTGTTAATTTATAAACCTTAACACAGTGCGACCTGCACGTCTTCTTGTCGGTTGTCGCGGTATATAATAAATTTTGGAATATGCATTAAAATGATATAATTATATTTCCCCGATTTAAATGGATGGCGTGCATATAATATAGTCGACCCGGGCGGCATAATTAGGTTTCGGTTCGGTAAGTTTGATCCCGACCGCGGTATAGGACACCCACCACCACCTTTGTTCCGATCGCCATAGGTTTCTTTTTCTCTGGCTTCAGACCACGTTATATAACTAAAAGTAACTGCGGAAAATAATATTTAAAAAAGCCCGTGTGCAGTGCCGGCTTGTCTACGGAGGTAGGTGCTACAATAAGACCATAAACGTAAAGCGTATTGTTGCGTGATCGTCGGGGTTGTTCTTTGCATGACAGAAATACCATTGATATTTGACTATGACCAAGTCATTCATGATATTAAAAATGGTGTTAATATATCTTATATGGATTTAATAAAGACGTATTATTGCTGTGCGTGTCGATCGTCGTGCAAGATCGTTGGAAAATAAAAACGATTGGTTTTTTATACTTTAAAAGTTTAAAAAGAGTAGGTATAGATACATGCAAACGTACGAGAATCACTAAGACACCAACAATTTTTACCACTATTTAGGATGTCAAAATTCATATTCAAAACTATGTATTCGACACATTGGTTATTGAAATTATTGGTCGATTAAACAATATTATGAACATTGTGTGGCTTTCTAACTATAATGTGTATCAAAAATCATTGGAAAACATGTTGTTTTTCAATAACTAGGGCTGGAAATATAATCAATGGCGTCATTTTAATTTTTAATAGGAGGGGGGAAAAAGTTTGGACCAGGCCATATAACTGAACAAAAAAAAAAAACAGAATGCATCGCTACCAAGTTAACTTTCACATATATTTTTATCTCGATACAATTCCCATCTTACATAACTTATACGCGTATGAGACAAAAATCATTTAATAGGTAGCAAAAAAATCGCAGAAGAGCTAAATAATTATGGTCACTACCTCAGTAACATCATTTTATATTTTTATATAGGTGTCGAACTTTGTGAACTACAACATGAAACACGACTGCTAAACCTTATTAAAGACCGAAAAACTTTAAATAGATATCTTCTGTTATAGACGTTCTTTTTAAAAATCATGGATAAATATAAGAGTGATCATTTTGTTTTTAGAATTTTTAGATTATAGTCTATATATTTGAGTTAAAATACTATAAATATTAACTATTATTGTGTTAAAAGTGTTCTAGTGCTTACACAATATTATATTTCCTCGAAATTATAAAAATTATAATCAAGCTATTTCACTAACAACCGGCCCAACAATTGGACTGATTTTACTATCAGACAAGGGCAAATGTCCACAATGCCACCCGTCAAATAACGTCACTGAATGTAATTCCCTAAAAAACACCCAAAAATGCCATTATAAAAATGCTTTTATGCCCGAAAAATGTTTAAAATAATGCACTTATAAAATGGACTGCAGTTTTTAATTTTAAACCAAAAAATTCGTTCTAATCAAATGTGATAAAAAGTTTTGTAAGACTGCACAATTTCTAATTTTCTACATGAATTTATAATCTGAAAGAAGAATTATTCTCATTTAATTTTCAGTCGGCACTCGTAAATCGTAGTATCGATTTTCACGTCGCACGGATCTGTTCGAAAAATTACCATAGACAATTATCAATCGGGTGAAATTTTGCATTTAGCACGTTAGAAAGTTGCGTTTTCAAGCAAAAATGATCAAAAATAAAATTTAAAAGAACCCGGATTTTTGTGTTAAAATTAAAAATTATCAAAAAATGCAAAGTAGAAACTTTTTATTCTGATCAAAAAAAAAAAAAAAAAGTACACGAAACGCGCATTTCTTATAAAACGAACATCGCGTATCCTGTAGCTTTGGAAAACAATGAAAAGTGCATCGAAATCCCCCAGCCCCGAAAATAACGATACACGGGAGCTCGGATGAGTTTAAAAATTTGAATATTTCCCGCCTGCAGCACAGAATCTTTTGTCCGTTTCAAAGGGATTATGATATTATTATGTTGAAATATATAGGTATTATCCAGTCATTTTTGTCGCATGTAAGACGCGTTGACGATAATAGTATAATAATAGTTGTTATATGGTAATTCGTTATAAAATCCGTTGGTCACCTGCAGCAGCTATTTGTTCTAAGAATTAATTTTCCACGTCGATTACGACGTTCGTATTCTGTTTACGCGGAAAATAATTTTCACTGTTTTATCACAGTGTCATAACTATAGGGTTGGGATTTCTATGAACTTTTCAAAACTAGATACGCTACGCTCGCTTTAGAATACAAACGTTCCGTGTATTTTTGAATCATAATAAGAAATTTTTATTTTGCATTTTTTGTATTTTTTTTTTTTTTTAATGTTTTGACTATTTTCAACTTAAAGGTTATTTTTTCATTTTGTAAAATATCTTAGGGTTTTTAGAATATTTAATATTAAATTTAGGTTTTTTTTTTTTTGATTAAAAATTAATTTCGTGGCGTATATTAATAAGGATTTCACCTAATCGAAACTTCGGATAGATCCGCACGATGTACAAATCGAGAATTCGAGTAGAGACGGAAAATTAAATGAAAATAATTATTTTTTCAGATTAAAAACCATGTAGTACTGCAAATTTTTTTATTAAATTTCATAAAATAAATGTTTGGTTCAAAATTTGTTTAAAATAAAAATAATAAAGCCATTTTATAATTTTATATGTACATTTGTTTTAAATTTTTGGGACGACATAAAAAAGCAAGTTTTTAGTACATTTTTTGGGTTTTTCGGGGCATTACGTTCCCAGCCCTAGACTTATAACTTATAATATTTTACATCGATACTGCGCAGCTGTTAAACGCATACGATATAATATAAACAGACACACTCGCACTAAATAATAATAATAATTTATGTTGCGTTGATAATGCGTAGTATATACATAGTGAATACAATATATCATATATGTTCATGTGTATTACACACACACACACACATATATATATATATATATATATATTGGGTTTTTAGCCATAAAACATATACGTGTCCGATGTAACTGCATGCAGTGGAGATACTCTTTTTTGAGTATTTTCAGGGCATTATATTCCCAGCCCTAGTCATAATATTATATTATAGTGTTTTACAGTGATAGCACCCTTTTCACTCTTCCGCAACCACCGCAGGAAAATAAGCAATATAAGACGTAATATGTGCGCGTATATCGTGACGTGTACTATAAATAATTATTATCGATTAATATTTGGTCTATAGGGGTAAATTATAGTAATACGTCGCTCTAAATACAGACGACAGCAGGTCGTTGCGCGGTTATCATTATTTACACCGGTAAGGGATGGAATGATATACTTTGTACAACCATTATATGTCGACAGTTTAAACCTCCGACGGTGGAAATAAAATATAATTTTTAAAATGGACAACAAAACAAAATACAAAAATATCTACAGAGTATACGTGTTTTACGTATTATCGTGCATGAAATATTACAGACCACGCACTACTACGTGTTAAATCAAACCAGAAAAGGTTTTATTGAACTACCGTAGAATGGGATAACGTTGACAATTTTACTATGGTTTTTAGGTTTTTATTTTTTCAATTGATAACAGTTAAAGAAAAAAAATGCATTAGTAGTCTTAATTAGGTTCCTTCAAATATATTATTGTTTTAAGTAATAGAAGAAAAACATTTTTTTTTTTTTTGATAATTGTATCACATAGTTTTTAATTATTATTTAATGTAGCTATTAATGTAAAACCTCAAGTGTGATACATTTTATATCCTCTTTTTTTTTATACCGTTTCAAATGGTGTAGTGGTAAAACTATCAATGTTGCCCGAAAAAATGATTTCTAATTTTTACTTTTTGAGTTATTTCAACTTTTGCATAGAGAGGTAACATTGATATAGCTTTAATAGACAATAATAACTAGATAGGTAACGAAAAGTAATAAACTACTTACCTGCAATTTTTTATAACTCCATTAAAAAAAAAAAAAATAATTAATACATTTTTGAACCTGATATTTATTTTATCTTTGATTTCATAGTAATAATAATTGTAACGATTATGTAATGTTTCATACATTTTACTATCATCTAGAATTTAGATTTCACTCTAAGCTATTTTCGTCAATGCTTCGTCCACTTGTCACAGCATAATTTTTACAAGCTACCGATTGTGAGGTTTCCTTCTTAGTGCGCGAACCACAATTAAAAAGTTTTAAAAAAATATGTATCAAAGTTACCCCACGTTAATAAATTGCACGCCCCATTTAAAATAAAATTTATTTTTTAACAAAGAATTTCGATGTTTATGATATTACCAAACTATCGATGTATCTAAATTAATAGTTTTTAAAAGTGTTCTTACTTTACGCACAAATTAATTTCCGAAAAAGAAAAATCCGTTTTTGTAAGCACGTGAAACAACAACAGATACACACAACTAATGATGAGAACGATTTACGAATAACCCCATTATTGCTAGTAAACCGTGTGTACCAGCTGACAAAAAATTAAAACTACAATTATTACACATTTTATATCGTCACTAACAATGTCAAAATAGAATATGCGAATTGTCAAAGTTATCCCATTTTACGGTACAATCGTTTATAGATTGTATATATTACGGACTACCTATATATTATGATAATAATACGATGTACGCGAAGTAATGCACAATACGTTCCTATAGTAATTGTCCAACTGCTGACAACATTGTGTGCAAAACTTTTTGGGGACAACTAAAATAATTCTACATCATGATGAGATAATAATGTGCATTACGGGATTCGTGTCTGTTTAACTCTTTCGCCCCCCCCCCCACTCACATACGTACACCACGCATACGGCTGGTATAGCAAATTTTGCACCACAATTACTCGTATAGTACGTATAATTAGCGAATTATAGTAACAACATTTCTTTTCTTTTATTATCGCGGAAAGTTTGGATAACTTACAAGACTCGTTGTGTAAATAGCATCGTCCGTAAGTACTGCGTCATAATAATATTATGGTTTCGGAAATCGTCGTCACTTGCAGTGTTGAGACTTATCTAAATAAATCTATAATCATCTATTATCTTATCTAGATATAAATCTAAATGATATCTATTTATCCATCTTAGATGAAAACTTCGGTCGTTTATTGGAATTTATCTAGATATTTTTTTTTTTTGCATTGTAGAAATTATTTTTATTTAGTTTTAATATTATTTATGTTCTTCGTATAAGGACCCATTTTCGTTCACGTCGTCGCCGTACGTTGACGACGACGGTCAGACACTCAGATAATAACGTTTTCTAATTTAATATTAATATTATTATTGATTATAAATACTAATATTTATAATCAACGATATTACTTATTATGTGTTGTCGTTCACTACGCCGAAATGTTGCCATGTTAGATTGAAACATGGAATGTCCGAACTCAAGAGTTATTATAAATAACTAAAAAGTAATAATTTCGTTGAAAATAAATCCCTCGACCTCATATAGCCTATGGGGTGAAACGAATTAAATTTCAAACCTCTTAAACAATTTTATAATGTTGTTCAGATGATGAGCCTAATACATTTTTTTTAACAAATACAATTTTAATTTTAAATCATTGTTTTTTATTCAATTAAATTCTGATTATCTTTTATCTATTAAATAGATAATTTTAATAGAGTTTATTTTTATGTTAATTTAAATAGATATTCGGTCTATTGTCTTTATCTAGATGAAAAAATAATTATCTGGGCTCAACACCGGTCGTTACGTTATATTTTAAACCATATTATTACCATATTATATACAACGCTAGCGACACGCGTTGAATGACAAGATATTTAAAGGTGGAAAACGCGATTTCGGTGAGCACGACTGCAGCAAAATCTAAATATTAATATACACTGCAGTACCTACGCGAAACGCCTATTTCGTGTAAATATTATTACGAAATCTACCCGACAGAGGTTTAACAAAAAAACGGACGTTTTTCTGCTAAACACGCGCGTATTATACACATCGGTCGATATACAATCATGATGGGGTTCGGTTTATTGTTATTATATTATGCGAGGACTTAACGGTGAAAACGCGACAACGATGACGATGATGACGATGATAATATTGTAATCTGCGAAGTGTATTCATTGGACCACCGGAGTCGGAGATTATGACGCAGTGTATATATAGCTATTCCGAATTCAATAATATCCAACCGAATACAATAATAATTAATAAATAATAATGTGAACGTATAATATTACGAATATACGTGTAAGACCTGGTCGGATATTTCCGCTAAAATGTCCCCCTTTTTTTTTCTTTTTCACCGTCCTATAACTCTGTAATCATTATTTTTCGGTTCGACTGAATAAAATTGAAATAATATCGTGTCGGCATCTTAACCAACGAAATTATACAAACACATTTCGTCAATAAATATAAAATATGCATTTATGCAGGGTAATTAATTAATCCATTTGGGCATAATGTTAGGGGTTACAAAAATAACTCAGCATATGTACTAAGCTGTGAAGGTTTTGCCCCTATACCCTCAACATTATAAAACCAAATAATGTTTTAATAAAATCATATTCTTATGTTCTAAAACATAATAATAAATTAAAATATATATTACAAAATACATTATAACATATTATGTTATAATATGACATAATTATTACATAACATATTGCATTTGTATGTTTTTATTACATTATACTATTATATTTTTCTTTTATAGTTACTTATTATTAAAAACTATAAAATTCAGAATTTTAAAATTGTAACTGTCTCATTATTGTTATTTATTTTAATGTATTTATAGTAATAACTAATGCATTTATTAGTTTAATTTCGGGGGTTGTAAATTAATTCTTTTACGACCCCAGCATTATATTTGAGGTTGCAAGTACAACCCCTTGTGACCCCACAATTACGTCACTGATTTAACACTTAGCACACAATGTTTCAAAAAAAAAAAAAAAAATAATTTTTTCCAGTGTTCTGTTCGACAAATTTAAGTTAAAAATTGTACTGTCCATTTATTTTCCGGTTGACAAAAGGGAAAAAAGAATTTGGTTCTAACTGCACATTAAGTGGACTACATAATATTATATTGTGAATCAGTATAAACATAGAGTGAGACAATTGTTTAATGGTTTACGACGGAATCCAGAAAATGCAGGCGCAATTATATAGTTAAGATGGTTGATAGAACGCCCTTAAATCACCATGACCCGATGGTCTGTTTGAACGTAAAATTATTTTGGCGAGAGGCGTCTGGGAACCGTTTAAAATTATACCAACGATGGATTAATCGATTAAAATTTTTTGAACGATTTGAATCTTTAGGAAAATAAAAGAAAACTAACTATAATACTTTTCGGTATGTTGTTTTCCATACACATTTGAAGATTATCCCAACAACCGCCAACTGGATGGACTATCACTGTTTCGGGTCACTTCTGGTGAAGAAATCTACTCTGAGCTGTTGGAATCAAACAAAAAGTATTGTAATAGTAATGGTGGAGTTATCGCCACCATCTTTGCGACATAATTTTGAGCAATGAAATTATTGTCAAATTGCCGTCACCATCTCTTCGAATGTCGTCGACTGACATAAAATAAAATATAAATTATATTTTTATATATTTTATAGACATTGCTTTACACAGTATTTTATATTATTATTGTTATTAACGACGACAAAAAAGCCAGAATTTTTGCACTAATCGGATTTCTCGTGCCTGTCAAACTGCGAACAGTCGGACGAACGGCATCTAGAAAACAATAATTTATTCTCAATGAAAATTATTACTGTCAATTTTGCGCCGAACAAATAAAACGAGCGATACATTGTGACACGTTTCCAAATGACTTAATCGACTACTAAAACGTGTAGTATAATATTTTGATGCTCGATTTATTTTTATTTCAACGTATATTATAATATTATTATCGAAGGTACAACATATTTCGGCCGGAACAACTGATCGCACACGGCCGCCGTGCAGGCTGCAGCAGTATCTGCTACGTGCGTCAATACGAATGTTTGTCCATTAACGATAACACATTCTATAATTTTAAATTTGCTGCAGTCAATCACGTGTCGACGAGTACGAAAAAATAAATAGCGTTGCCGATTTAAAATTCAAAATCGATTCAATTCTCATTTTTACAAATTAAAAAATCAACGTTGAGTTAATCCCCTATCAATAATATGAAAACGCACGCGCTTAATCTCCCCATACCATACAACTGCGTTTATTAAAATCGTATTGTTATATTTGTTTTGTTCCGTTTTTAAAATTAAAAACTAGCTTCCCCTGACTATCGCCGTGATAGTTAACCGAGTAACATTATAATTATAATATTGTGACTTATGTTCGATATGATAGTATAATATATTATATTACCCACTTGTAGGGCAGTGTTAAACGAGAGAGGTGTGGAGACATCTGCCCCGAAGCTCCTCAGCTTGATTAGTAGTAATATTGTTATTAATTGTTAAAGTATTAAAAAAAAAAAAAATGAAAACTTCACACAACCATTATCTAAGTATATTTATACTGTTGTAACAATGAATACTCGGCAATGCTGCAGGACTCTAAATTTTATCCACAATTACATCTTGATAGATACTACAAACATATACTGTGCTACAAACACAGATAATATTATATACAATAAACTAAATAGCCAACTGCTGTATCCTATTAATGTGTTTAGTTGAAGCAGACGTCAACCATTTAATTCGAGGCCATATATATATATATGTACAATATATATATATAATTATATAATAGACAATATGCAGTATGACAATATATGACAATATGTGGTCTTGATTAAAATAGTGAATAATAATTTCATTTGTTCACAATCTAGTTTATTGTACATATCTGTGACTACAAATTACTGAAAATGGGCGTATGTAATTTGCGCCAAAACAACACCTTTCCCCATCCCTTCCCAAAAAAAAAAAAAATATATAAGTAATTTGCGCCACATCTAAAAATTAATTTTGGTAATTTGCGCCACTTTTTAAGATTGCAGTTTGTGCCACACAAAACTAAATAAAAGGGCATTAAGTAATCTACACCATCGTATACCTACACAAATTGTAATTTGCGCCATTGTTTACCTTATTAAAATTGTAATTTGCACTACTTTAAAATAAATAAATAATTTCTTTTAACAGATTAACATATTGTATTTTTAATCATTGGCCGATCAATTTCATTTTAATAGAAAATCAGTAATATTATAATTATAAATAAAATATGTATAAAATTATACGTACTCTATGTACATAAAAAAAGTCAATATTTGTTTGGTATAATAAAAAAATATAAAAATCAGTAATATTATAATTATAAATAAATTTATATAAGTATACGTACTCTATGTATATTAAATAAGTCAATATTAATTTGGTAATAAAATTTAAAAAATTAATAAATATAAAATAATTATAAATAAATGTATATAGCAAAATAATAAATTTTAGTAATAAAACACATAATTTTTGTCTAGACATAATTTCACATAATTTTACCTAGTTACTTATAATAATTGGCTTACTCGCCTTCTTTTTATATTTGTAGCTTAAAAATAAAACTAAGCCTTTTTTGACAATTTTATTTTGTCTGTAATCATTATATATTTGTTGAAAATTTTCTAACCAATTTTTATTTTTAGTAGAATTTCGTTTTTTAAGATATATACTTCTTATTTTAAACAATGTTTCTGTTTGAAATCCTTTTAGTACGTCCAAAAAGTAATAAATAGTAGGATGTGAGTAATAAAAGTTGGAATTGAAATGTGAATGATATGATTCGCAAGCATTTGTTGTAAGAGCTAGTGACGCGATAATCGCAGTCCAAATTATTGGTGGAAATTTAGTTTCTTCACTGATATATATGTCAATAAAATAATCAGCATATTTTTGAAATCTTATGTCATTAGGAATCGATGACATAAAATCGTCAATAAAACAATCACTGACCTCATTTAGTGAAATAAATGGCAACTCAAAATTATGGTTTAGCTATTTGCTTTTTCTGTTTTATTATTTTGATATACATTTGATAGGCCTAATTCCTGAATTTTTCTATACCGTAATTGAGTTAGATGAAATCTACATTCGAATATTTTTGTGTCGTCCCACACTTGTCTTAATGCTGCATAAATTGCTTCTTTAAAATCAGATATAAATAAATTTGGATATTTATGATATTTTTAAATAAATTGACGTAGGTTGAAGTTTTTTTGTCTGGAAGTAATGTAAATAAATGTGGTATATAATGATCATTTCTTTAACAAAATAATGGAAGAATAGCAGACATTTTGGGAAAATTCTTCGACAAGTTGAGAAATGTAAAACTGTTTTTAAAACAACTAAAATACCCTTCTGACACAAAAAAAAAGAGAAGAAGTAACTATTACCCAAGCTAAAATAGGCCACTTTCATCTAACACGTACATACCTCATCAAGAATGAACCAGCACTAGTATGCAACACTTGTAATGCAACTCTAACAATAGAACACGTAGTCATCAACTGTCCCAAACACGCCAAAATACGTAAGATCTTCAACAACCCTACCACACTTCACCAAGCTTTTAATGATGAGAACACCGTTGAAATCTGTGCATTTTTCCGCAATATAAACCTAATTCATAAACTGTAAATAATTTTTCAATACTAGTATTAAGCTCTAATATACATTCTAAATATTAAGAAATGGATGCTAAAAACCTATGTTGTTGAAGCCTTTACTAAATAATAATAATAAAAAAAAATTGATCATCGTATAAACCATGCAAAGAAAACAATTGCGTATATGACTTGGGACAATATTCAAAAGTTCCTTCCAAGTATATCATTTCAGATTGCTATAGAACTTTTAAATTTGTGTCTAATGAAAATAGTATTATATGACAGTTTAGATTATTGATTAATAAAAATTGAGGTTCGTCTTTAAATCTAAATTGCTTATAGTCTTTTGCAATTCTTTCATTGTTTTTGGTAATGGTGTCACCATTTTTCTACGGGCGTTATAAATATTTCGTCGAACTAGTGATATGTCATCTGTAGTGATAGTTGGTAAATTAGATAAATCTTCAGAAATTTCTGTTCGTAATATCTTACTTGGTTTAGTATACAGATTTTCCATAGCGATTTCTCTTACATCTATTCGAATACATTTTTCTGTCTATACTTGGTGGTTGGTCATGCCCGTTATGTTCATTTACAATTATTTCGACTATTTGTACAATATTTTCTAAAGATGTGTACACTTTTGCAGTGCAAGTTGTGACAGTACAACGCCATCGTATTGAACAATTTTTAGATTCATGAAGTTTTCGATACGTAAAATTTTCAAATAATAATAAACCTTTGTCTCTGGTACTTTTAATAATTTCACCGATATTTTTATCCATTACTTTTATATAATTTTTAAAAGTGAAATATGAACGCACACGCAATTAATATCGAACTAACTGTAAATATCACGATACTACTATTCAATATTGTTCGATATTTAGACAATATTGATAATTTTTATTAGATTAGACGTAATCGATCATATTATATCTGATATCCGGCACGCGTCGGTATTATTGTATTTCCGATGCGATATCAGTAAATTTATCTGCTGGTAAATTTCAACGATTAAAGTTGAAAGTTTGGCGCAGATTACATATCCATTTCGTTTTCTGTCGTGGAGCAAATTACAAGTAATAAAATTAGCGCATAATACAATCTCCTCTGCAAACAGTATCTATCTATTCAATATGTTGGTTATCACGAAGTTTATGAACAAGATATGAATTATAATATGATGACTTTAAACCAATTTTTTCACATAGTTCTATTACATATTATTATAACAATAAATTAGGACAACGATTTAAAAATCAAATATATATTCTTGGTAAACGTGTGTATGGTTAATATTATTTTTATAATTTTTGTTTTGTTTTATCAAACATAAATATACATTTTTTTGTACAGACAATTAGTTATATTTTATTGTTGTTTTAATTAATTTGTGAACGTCAAAAACCGTCACTCGTCGTTCTATTGTTTTTATTAATTTTACTATTAAATAAATGCAAGAGTATAATAAACTACTCGTAAAAAAATAGTCTAAAATGGGGTATATTTATTATATAATTTGTACAATGTGTTTTTTTTTCAGTAATAATTTAAGGTGCAATTTCAAGTTGTACTTTCTTGTTGATATTTTGATAAAACAGTATAATATAAACATAGTAAGAATTCATTCGTTAATTTATTCAGGTAATATACTAGTTGATTACTCGTATTTTATGTTTTGTCATTTTGATTGGTTGATTTAATATTTTAAGTTTTATACGTTGACATTTAGATTGTTTATTTATACATTTATTTAGATTATAGTCGTTTTCGTAAATAGTATAAAAGTGTCCAATATCTCAAGTTAATAAGTTTCTATTTATTAACATTAAGTTTTCTATTTTAGTATTTATAATGTATTAAGACGCCCGGTGTCAAAGTCATTTTGTCCACAAAAATATACTCTACGGGAATAATGATCCTGTTCTGTAGAATCAACCAAATTTGATCATTTTTAATATTCTACAGGCCACATTGTACTCCGTTTTTCAATATTCTAATCACAAACTTCTAAATATATCTTTAGAAATAAGACAATATTAAGCTTTTCTTTAAAAAAATTATTTTATAGGTACCATTATTTATAATAAAATAGAAAATCGGAGTTCAATGCAGCTTGTAAGAAGTTTTCGTCGTTTTGACAAAAAAATGGCTTTCAAAACCCGACAGTTCTACAAATCCAGAGAATTTTTACCGTGAAATAATGTTCGTTGATATAATCACTAAATCAACCCTCTCCCACTAATAGGTAACGGCAGTAGATTAGAGGAAAAGTATTATATTAAGATGTTAATAACTAAAATATAAAATATAATTTTCAAATTTTATAGAATTGTGTAAAATTTGAAAAATCGGCACCGTGTCCCTTAAGCAAAATTGTAAATAATTATAATTTGTTATAATCGCCAAAATATTCTATTTATTTATGTTTCGTAAATATTATAACAATTATTTATTTAATGGAATGCTAATTTATTATTGTTATTTATGTTACACAGTTTTTTTTTTATCAAACTATAACATTTCATTGTTCAAATTTTAGTTATTTATTTTAAGCATTTAATATTTAATGTACCTATAAGAACTGCTGTATATTATTATAATTCATTTTTTACATATAATATATATTATGTTTTATATACCTATGTATAGAAAAAAAAATATTAATATTTTAATCTATCAATTTATGAGTGGAGATTAAAATACTTGTGTGACGTGGTTGCGTCGCTGGAAAAAAATTTGAGGAGGGGGTAGTTGTATAAATTATTTTCTTATAGAATACATACTAAATATATATTACCTAACCTTTTCTAATTTTGGGATTTAACCCTCATAATACCTCCTTTATGATGGGGTGATGAGAGAGGGCGTTTGCAAATGTTTGCCCCGGAGCGGCGGGGTGCCAAATGGCTGACACTACCCAAAGATTTGTCTTCTTACGAGAACAAGTTGCTTTACCCACCGATTTAGTACTGTACTACTATAGAGTATATTTCAATAAACAATGTACACGAGATATTTATGATTCTTATAAAATATATAGTACTTAATTATGTATTTATAAAATATAATTTTCTCGAAACATTTTTTAAACAATAAGTATTAGGTAGACCTGCAACTTTGTTACCGACGTCGGTTGTAATACTCAGTTTTAAATTCAAATATTGGTAATTGTCACGAACTTTATTTAACCCATAATTAAATGAGTTTTCGATGTTTTCGTTATAGGTCCGGAACACATTTTGAATAATTCATTTTAA
The DNA here is from genome assembly GCA_014851325.1 of Pentalonia nigronervosa. Taxonomy (NCBI): domain Eukaryota; kingdom Metazoa; phylum Arthropoda; class Insecta; order Hemiptera; family Aphididae; genus Pentalonia; species Pentalonia nigronervosa. The sequence goes on along the minus strand of JACXSJ010002087.1, from coordinate 16,186 downwards.
ATATTTAAATGATATACTCCTAAATGCGAATTGACTAAATATATTGCAAATGACCCAGTTTATTGGTGATTATACTTATATACACAGTGTTCCGACTAAAAAAATAACACTTGATTTATGTGGTGCACTTACATAATATTATGTATAGTAAATAGTTTCTCAACTTCAAAATCAAGGTATTCAAATTTAAGAACCCACGGACGTACCTATTAGGGTTAAAAGCTTATAAACGTGTTATACGGAATATTAAAGTGAACATTAATTTTTTGTACCAACCAAGCAAATACGAGTACAATGAACAAAAAAAGATTTCTAATTATGTCGATAATTAAAGATACGTTTAAATTTAACAAGAAGTATTAAGTAGTATTATTTAGTATTAAATAGTTATTAAGTATTATAGTAATTAGTACAATAATATTAACTACTATGTAACAATGTAAAATTGTATGACGTATTATTTTTTTTACATTTTTTGTTATTATTACTTAACTTATAGCAACAACAATAACAATATGTTCTAATATATTTTAATCATTACGGTTGAATAATATAGATTATCAAAACAATAAAAAAACAATTAAAATTATTATTTTGTCATTTTTTATTCGGACTTACATAATAATAATGTCTACAAATGAAATATTCTCAAATTACAGATGTTGGTAACGAAACAAATGCGTGACTGTAAAGACGTTACTTCGTTTGTAACGAGTTAAGTTCATTTCGTTATAGTATTTGTGATAACAAAAATTTACCTAACGGACATTATTTTTAATGAATGCAAATGTATTGTTTTAAATTTAAACTCGTAAAAGTTCGGGTTTCAATGTTTTTTATTTAATCGCACTGTATCTACTTTGTTTGTAATAATATGTATTGCCATTGTGAGTATCAAACAAATATTTTTATACACTATTGATCTATGGTTTATTGATATTTAAAAATAAAACAGTCCACAAAAAAAAAAAAAAAAAAAAAAAAAAAAAAACAATTGTAAACTATATAATCGGTCATTGTAAATATCAACTGACGGCCATTACTTTATATAAGTGCACTCTTATTGTTGTTACGTGAGTAATATTTTAAATTGTAGCCAACGTTTTAAAAAAATAAAACCACAATAATCACTGCAGAATCGATTTTCAGACGGCGGTGTATTCAAAACAATTTATAGTTTGCAATCGAAAACGTTCAAAACATGAAATTGAAAATATTGACAGAATGTTCGGCATAGAATATACGAAATATATTTGGTTCGTTTTGCAACGACAAAAGAACAGCAATTGTATTCAGTTAACTGATTTTATGTCAATATTACTTCCGCATTATTTGCCATCAATACATTTTATTTAGACACCAAAACCTATATTCATATTAACAAATATTTACTAAAATATTATTTGTTTATAATAATATACGTCATAATTTAAATAGAAAATTAAATCATAGTCGTCCAGTTCTCGATAGCAAGATAGTATTCAATTGGCCCGAGTAGATTGATTTTAAGGCAAAATTAATTGTTAAAAACAAAGCGAATATTAATCATACATTTTCAATAATTTGTACATTTATTTTCTTGTTAAACTTTTTGTTTTTATCTAAATAATATCAATACGATATTATATAATATTATTTTTCGGATAAATAGTTCAATACGTACGATATTCAGCCATTAATACAAAACAGTTATTTAAAGCAACCTAGTCTCAATTATTATCGTAAACATTTGATTCATCCAATTCGTTTGAACATGAAATCATTTTAAATACTAAAATTACAATACTGAAAACACACAAAAAAAAACATTAATCAACCAACCAAACTGGTATAACATATTATATAAACCGTATAATTAAAAACATTCGATTATGATTTGTATTGCTTTTTTAAATGACCTACAGTGTGTCATAATAGTGGTTATGTCACAATTGTTATTATTTAAGCAGTTACCAAACATTTATTTCGGTATAATTTATTCAAAATACAAGTCAATTTTTTCTTTATTGGGTTTAAAATTTATTATTTATGTTTGGAGGAAAAGTTTAAAGTACCTATGCGGTATTTGAATTACAAATTGTAATTAACAATTGATTTTAACGTTGTTAAAAAGGGACATACACTTTTTTACGTTGCCTATGTCAAAGAAAAAACTTAGTACTTATATACTTTATTATATAATAAATAATATATAGTACCTATATGGAGGGTGCAACAGAAATAAATTACAAAAATAATTAATTGAAAACGTAATAACTTTTATTCTTATTGTTTTTTTTTTTTTTTATATTTAATATTATTATGATTATGGTTAATTATATATTAACAAATATAATTGTAATATTAATAAGAAAAAGAGTTATTTTATAATGAGTTCATTAAATTATTGTCAGTTACTTCTGTTACATTATGTGTAGCTAATAAACAAGTACCTAAATCAAATTGTTATATAATAGTTTAATCGTAAAACCTTAATAAATTTTTAAATAGTTACCATACATATTTTAGAAGTTGCAGTAAATTTACATATTTTATAATGTATAATCATTATAAACATAGTTATACATTGGTCATCATTGATATATTTAATTTCAAAAGCTAAAAATGTAAAAATATTCAATTTTTTAGGTTTAGTACTGACTAAAATTAAAAATAATCATTGAATAATATATTAAATATTCAAAATTAATAAAAAGCTATAAACTAATGCATTAAAAAAAAAAGGAATTTTATTTCCAAACCTCAAACTTATGTATACATACTTAAATAAATCGTATATACTTTTCTCATCTATTTATTTTCTAAATCATCGATTAAACTTAAACAAATAAATAAACGTATACAGTTATTATAATATTGTATTATCATAATTTTCATGTGTTTAATATTTATTTAAAAAAATATTTTAGTTGTATTTTTGATTGAAAATAATAAATTAATTTAATCAATGGTAGTAGATTTTAGTACATCGATAAATCGGTATTGTAAAAAACCGTAAAGTGTTGGTCTGATTTCAATAGATATTCAAATATTTTAAAATAAATAGCAGAAAATCTTTACGATTATTGGCTTTTTGTTTTAATATTTTAAGAGCCATATATTTAAAAAACTCAAGTATGAATATTTATGTTACCTATAGGCAATAATTTATAAAAATGTACACGAAATATGTATAGACATAATTTTTTATATTTTTGTTGCACCTGTTGGTCCGAAATCAAAAAATAAAGTGATCGAGTGCGAAGACCTATGTTCGTATAAGTACCTAAAGCTACACCAAAAATATATGAATATTGTGATTATAAGTGAAGTAGATACACATACGATATAAAATACAACAATTTACATATTAGAATTCCATACATTATACCTAAAACGTTTGTGTATAGATAGTATACCCAATAAATTTAGCTTTGATACAAAGTGCACTTCATACTTTCCATTTGTGTTTTACATATCCTGTAGACTATCTTTTAGGAATTGTTGCTTTCTTGTTATAAGTAAATCTTCCTAATTATTTACACATTTATGTTTTATTTTGTAGTCAAGCGTGCATAGGTATAAAAAAATATACCGCGAAAATATCTAGTTCTAACACATAATTTTTTTTGGATATTAACAAGGAAATCTTTATTTTTCGTTTAAATTGATATTCAATTTTCTAAAAACTGTAATTCCCAATGACTAGAAAAAAAATTGTGCGTACGAATTTTCAGTATTTTTTAAATTTATCTAAAGAAAAAATGTGATGAATATTGAATATCATAGATATTAAAATTAAAAATTGTAAGCATTTTTAACTAGGTACCTACTTAATAATTTACAAATTTTCGTGATATTAACGAATTTTGAAGACTAAAGCTTTTTTTTGTTACAAAAAATAAAAACACTCATTGTTGTAAAATCAATATATTTTTTCGGAATCTACAAATCTACAATAGCAATCTAATATTTTTTAAAAACTCAGTACACAGATATATTATTATACACTAATTTATGTTGCAGTAATAAAAAATATATTATATTTTATATGTTCACTCAAATATTTGAAAAATGTTTAATATTTACAAAAAATATAAGTAAAGGTGACAAATTTATTTTAATTTTATTTTCCATACATACTTAATTAATGAATTTTAAAATAGTTTATAAATTTTTTTATCTTTTAAAGTTATAATTGATTGAAACCATTAACGATTTTTAAACATGTACTACCTACTCACATTTTAGAAATTTGTAACATAAATTAAAATTAATAAATTTAACAAAAATTTGAAATTTGTATTTTTTTTTAGTAATTGAATATTTTTGGTGGAGTAATTATTTTTATTTTTACTATTCATATGAAGGGCTATAATGTAACAGAAGAGATTTTAGACTGGTATTTTACTAATTATTTATTAGTAATTTTTTAAAATTTAATTAAGCTTTCTCTAGTTAATAAATCAATTACCTATCTATTTATTTTATGAACGTAGCTAACAATCTAACCAACATTTTGTTTGATTAATTATGTTGTGCAACCAAAGTAGAAATTTTAATAAAATTTACTGCAGGTTAAAATAATAAAGGTAAAAATATCTAATCTTATAATTCTTAATTGAAATCAATTCTATAATTGGCACAGTTTATTGAATAGTTGTGAATTCTACATCCACAGTAAATTTTTTTTACTCGTTATGATTGATAAAAGAATATTTTAAAAAAAAATCGTGAACTTATATAAATTCTATCAGGTCTCATATAGAAATATAGGTAAATAATTCATTTTTATAAATTACACAATTTATTCATGCATCATTTATATGTACATATATAGTAAATACTATTAAAATTAAATTACCGACATATCATATATTTTGCTCTCATCTCCAATTTTAAGTTTGGATAATTCGTCTTTTGTTTTCCTTTTACTGCATGTTAAACTGCTATCATATTGTATTTCAATCCCGTGACCGAAATACCTACTCTAAGTTGTTTTCATTTGAACTGAGCCACGTAATGTAATCCGTTGTTAGCACACAATGAGTATGAGAAGTTCGCATCTGTCTTGTTTCAGTGGGCATAATGGTTTTGTCCAATAGCTCCTCATATCCTATTTTCTTTTAAAATTGTTGTTTACCGAAAAGAGTTTAAATTTCAAAACAAAACCTAAAGCATAATTCCGAGATAGATTGATTGTTACTTAGACAGCGAGTAGGAATTTAAGCTTATTCTATGCTATATATATATATATATATATATATATATATATAAGACTATCAGCTTACTCTTAATGTATATATTATGTATATTATATAAACACTACCGTACTATCCAATAATGTTGTATGAATAATATATTATATCACGAAGATAAAATAACACATTCTAGTATAGAATTCTCACTAAAGCTGTAAAGTTACCATTTGAGTAAAAATAAAAAAATATGTAAATAGGTAGATACAAATATGGACAAGATATTATAACTGAGAAGAATATCAAATACGAATAACGAGCAACAAATTGAACACGGTCAACACATTAATTCTATTTTTGTCCAACGCTTTTGTAAGATTAAAAAAAATATCATTTATTTTGATGATTGGCCTAGCTAAAATTTTAGGTAAAATAATGTTCTTTTTTTCAAACCACGAGTTCTTTAACGTGCAAAAATTTATTTCTTGAACTCAACAACGATATAAATATAACATAACGAGAGTTTTGAATATTCACTAACCATGGCATTGTATAAAATATAGTAAATACTCGAAAGAAGTATAATAAAAATTATCAAGAACACAATACAATAATATTTATAACATATATAACGATAATATAAACTTTGAAAGTTAATACTATATTTCTATATTTACGTTGTATTATTCTTTTGTTCGTGTTAAGTATTCTATTTGTCGAACTATAATAGTTAATTACTAGAAGCTATATATAGAAAATAAGAAAACAACAATCTTTGAAAGTTTTATTAAGGATACCTGATATAGGTAGATAAGTGCCCATTTTGGGATTATGCTAATACGATGGTCAATTTTCACAAAATATACCAAAAAAACAAAATATTTGACTTCGCTCGGCGTGGCGCGGTCGTACGCTCAACTGCGGAAACACTCCCAGTGGTATGTACCGGCCGGTGTTGCCAGCTCCCAGGTGGGTGATTGACTACCCGGGTTTTTAGCAACAAATCTTTATCACACATACAAAAACGTATTCTAATCAACCGTACCCCAGCCCACAATAATCTACTATTTTTTTTTTTTTTTTGATAATAAAAAAGAATATAAAATTGCAGCTCAACTACCTATTGTAAAACTACAAATACTGTATTATTTTTAAATGTTCTCCGTATTTATCTAAACGTTCATTGAAAAAAAAAATTCTAACTAATAGCCTTTGTAGCCGATGTGATCTAAGAACAATAAAAAAAAAAAATAAATAATAAAATTATTTGACAACCCTATATAATAATATGGAATAATCGTAACATATTTACGACTACTAACTGCCGATTGTTGTAATGTATTAATATAATTAATACAATATTATAATATTTAACTATTGGTGTGTGCATGTCAACGATAATAAACAGTTGCGAAAACAAATTATTGTAAAACAAATAATTTTGACCATTCGTTCATAGCACTTGGGGAAATAACATCGAATCGTAAATAATCGTATTTGCTTGTATAATATTGTACACCATCAATTGAATTCAGTACACACGGACTCGAACAAAAATATTATCGCTGCAAAGGCGTTTGTAAACAAACCAGGGTATGCAAATGTTATGGTAACGTTATGATTATAACGTTATATGTGACAAAAAAAAAAAAAAAGATTGAAATTTGTGAACGCAATTAAAACGGAAAACGGTAAACAAAAACAATTAAATACTACAAAACCAAACATAACGATTAACAATATTTTTGATAATTATTATTATAATCATTATTTAATATATGGTTTAACAAAACATAACGCTAAAACCTTAATTTATAGAATACAACGAATAACAATGCGAAACGAAATAGTTTAAAATTCTTTTCATAAAAAGTTACAATGTCGGGTTTGTAGAAATGTTTATTCCACGCGATTTAACGATAAATCGAAAAATTCATTATTTTTAGTATCCGGCGCATCCGAGTTCCGAATCCCTAAACGATATTTTGTCCTAGTTGCGTCCGCAGGTTTTCTTGCGACACGTGCGAATCGCGTCCGCGGGGTTTTTCAGCGACTGAGAATAATGTTTGGTGATAAACTCGTATGGATAATCTCGATTATCGAAATTATCTCATCTATAAATACCACCTTACAAATTAATTTTAATTTTTATTTATATTTATTTGATTTTGCAACGGAAAATCTTGTAATGATTAAAATGTTCAGTGAAAAAATAAGCTATTATATTGTATTGATGGATACAAAATACTCGCTTTCCAAAAATGTTTAAATAATAATGTTCAGATGTGGTCGTATTCAAAATATTCGTGCAAGTGTTATTTTAAAATGAAATAATTTTTAGTGCTTACGACAAAGACGACGAAAACGTTTTAAATCGTCAAAAACTCGGTAACAAATTGAAACGTAAAGCTCTCAATGACCCGTGTGAAAAGCCAATCAAAATTCTACATCGGGAGTTGCGTGGAAGAGATGTAAGTATATTGATTACGACAGATGTAAACTGTATTAGGAAAAGTATTCATTATGCTCGGTTGAGCATAATTCCAAAATTGCCTAAACATTTTGAAGAGTTGCATTTGGCGTTAACCAATTTGGGTGAGATAAAAAATAACAAGGACGATTTTTTTTTTTTTTTAATAAAAACCACAGAAAAAAAATATTGTAGTATTTTCAACGACGACGAATTTAAAATTTTTAAGTGAGTGTAAAACTTTATGTATCATGGCACATTTAAAAGTTGCCTAAAACTTTTCTATCAATTATTTATTATCCGTGGTGCAAAAAAATATTACCTATACTCCTTTAGTATTTTTTTTTTTACTAACAAGCAAGACCATATCAATATATAAAGATGCGTTTTATAGTTTATTAGAAAAATTGAACGATTTGAATTTAAATTTTGCACTAAATATAATTTATGCAGACTTCGAACAAGCTATACATTCAGCAGTTTCAAATATTTTTCTTGATGTTATACACAAAGGCTGTAGATTTCATCTAGGGTCATCAATCTGGAGAAAAATTCAAAATCTTGGTTTATCTACAGTTTTAAAAATAAATCTGAAATTGAAAAATTTTTGAAATTATTCTTTGGTCTTTCATTTTTAAAAGCCGATGAGGTTAATAACTGTTTTTTATGAAGACCTAATGGCTATAAAACCTAAGAATGAAACGACTATCAAAAATGATTTTGAAAAAATCATATTTTACTGGAAAGTAAATTTTAACCGTCAATATGGACCGAGTTCTCAAATTCTTTAATGCATACCACCAGCACGTGTGAATCGTTTCACTCAAAATTAAACGGTATGTTTTATTCCTCGTATCCTAACATTTTCCAATTTGTTGAAGTATTAAAAAATGTTCAAACTGGCATTTATATTAAAATACGAAATTCAAATTTCGGAAACAAACGAAGGAAAACAAAAATATAACACGTCTTGACTTCGTTCAAATATTGGCAAACAAAAATTTACCAATACATAAATAATTTTTAATATACAATTACAATTTTTAACCACACCATTTATAACAAATGACAGTCCTCAATCTGTAAAAATGGGAAGGAAAATATACGTATTATTAGTCAATTAATCAATTATTAACCGGGACATAACTCGGATGTGTTGTACAAAAACCACGGACGCAACTCGGTTATCGAGATTTATATTTTCGTATTTTGGGACGCAATTCGTATGCAGCCTTTCCAGCAATAGATATTATTTTTAACGATTAACACAATATTTATATATATATAACGTTTTAATTCTAAATAACGATAAACGATTTTTTTTATCAGTATAATATGTATATTTTTTAAAAAATGAAAATATGGTCCATTATTCTGTAAGATTGTCTATTCAAGAAAGTCAGTCCGTAACAGTTTACCTACTGATTAGGTATCCCATTCATCATTGTCAGTAGAAATGACGAGCGAACCTTAATCGTATAATACTGCAGAAGAATAGACCGGCGTAACTGCCGATCATACACAATAAAGGATAATATGAATTTATGATTAAGTAAATTTAGACAGTCGAGCAAACGTATAATAATATTATATTCAACTACTATGTGATTAAATATAAAGGTTAAAACAAAAAATTATATCATATTACACTATAGGATCTATAGAGTAAAATATAAACGCGTAGTACGGGTTAAAGTTCTAATTTATTTATTTTATTTTTTATTAGAAAAATAGAAACATTTACAATTTGTATTTAAAATGATACCAATAAGCAAATTTGATAAACTTATGCACTACTATGCATGAGGACTTGATAGAAGGAGGCATCCACTGACGCTACTTCAATAATAATTTTTTATTTTTGTTTATTTATTTATTTATTTATTATTATTGTTTTTTTTTTTTTGGTTAATTATAAGTAAATCTCGAGACCAGTTTCACTTAAGATGGCGAGGGGAATTGTTGGGAATAGTGACAGAGGATAGATTAGAAATCAATGGGTTAGGGTGGTTGTGTGTGTATGTGCGTGGAAGTTTGATTTAATTTATTTAAAAATATTATTATTGTGCTTATTGTCAAAGAAATTTAAAACAAAAATAATATTTTCTTAGCTTAACTATAGTATAAGCTACTATGGTTAAGCTAATCTAACCTCATTCAATACTCAAAAATATTTGATATTTCAAGAATTTATGGGAGGTTACTTACATAATAATATGATCCAATGACAATACGAAATATGATATAGGTAATAAAACAACAATATATATATATATATATACTATCCACAAAACAAAACATGTCAATATTTTCATTTTTGATGAAAAAAAAGCGTAAATATTATAGTCTGCTGAAAATAAACATGCCATTTTGTATGCAACATGGTGTCATCAAAATAATATTAAATAACAGATATGTATTACACGCAATTAATGATGATAATATGTTCGTATAGCCATTATTGTAGTTTTTGACCGACAAATTTTAATCAAAACGAATAATAATATAACCTTTACGTGAGGTGAAGTTGAATACAAATTTATTACACAAATTTAGAAGGAGGATCATCTTAATACCATGAGCAATACATTTTGATTTAAAATTAATCAGGCCAAAATGGCGACCAAATGGTTTTTCTTCGGGAATGCCATAATTTTATAATTTAACGTCAATTAGCTGACTAAAGAAGAACTATCTGTGCGCGCGGTGGCAAGAAATAAAAAGAAAAGAAAATGCCATCTCTTTCGTCCGACACAACGAGTTGAGCCATTTTACTAGATTTTTTTTCTTGCGATTGACACTTCAAGATTGGTTTTCTATTGAATTCGATTTACTTCCCGATGAAAGTTCCATTAATCCGAATGCAGCACATTTGCGAATGAGAAACTTCAGTTGCCATTTAACGCTCAGAATAGTACACATAACACGGCGAAGGTCCGCAATATTGTTTTTATTAAGAACGAGTGAATAAAAATTGAATGATGAGTCGAACGGGAATAAATCATTTTTAATATGGCTTGTATTATTTAGATACGCATGTCAGTATATGACAAAATCATTTTTAAATTAACAAAAGTAAATCTTAAAATAAAATAAATATTTTTTGCAACTGTTTTTTTATAAAATTTAGTTGAATTAAATATTTCGCCGAAAATGGGAATAATAAAAACCACATTCTTGTATTATATTATTTTAAATAGTACTATGTATAAGTTTATTCATAGGTTCCTTGACATAAATCATCACTACTGCACTACTTTACATATATACTACTTTTGGCCATAAGAAAGAGATGAAATTCTCTGAATCCTTTTTACTGAATTAACGTGTATTGAAAAGAACTTTTACCTTTTAAAAATTTGCATCTAATAAAACTTTATTTTATTAATAATTGTATTCAATAAAATTACAGGACCTTCCAGAGTAAAATAAATTTAATTTTTAATCTTATATAATAAAATTTAGTACCTACATAATAACCTAATTGAAATTAATTTATAATTGCTCATAACAAACGTAAATACATAATTCATTTGTGTAGAAATTGGAAATAGGTATAATTCCACTTAACAAAGAATTACAAAAGTAGTTCATTGTTGAATTTATTATATGTAAATATTTAACATAATATCATTTGTCTTCGTTTTTGAATAGTTAATGTTATTGTATATTCAGCAATATTATTAAAACTAAGACCATACGACTTAGTCAATTAAGTATAAGCACTAATAACTGAAAGTATTCAATTTCTAGAGTAAATAACATTCTACAGAGCATTATGGAGAAGTTGTCTAGGTATAATAAAAACCTAATTCAACTTAAAATTATAGCATAAAAGTGATTAACATTTTTCGAACAATTTATCTTAATTTTATAAGAATATTTTAAGGAATACTATATCATCGCTAAAGCAATACGTTTAGCAAAAAAAAAAAAAAAAATGTAATTCTGGAATTAACTTAATCCAATTCTTTTTTAATTTCGTTCACTTCAGCAACTGACATTTTTCCATAGAACGCAACGCAATTTTTTTTTTTTAATACTAATTTTTATACAGTTTGTAAAACGTGAGTATTACGCGTAATAAGAACGTATTTACAATGTAGTTATTGTTGAATTTAATCAGTTCATATTTCAGTGTAACAGAAATAATATTCTTGCACACGCCTAATGAATATAATTCTGACGGTTAATCGACCGAAATGCTCATTATTTGAAGCTCTAGTTCACTTTTCGGATAGGCGGGTATTTGCTAATTTTCACTGACGAAGTTAATTTGCGTTAAACAATATCATCACAATCGATGATGTTTATCACCAAAGCTTACTTTGATAATTTCACTTAACAAAAGTAGTCACGAATTAATTTACAACTGATAAGTAAACAGAATAATTTTTATTGAAATTAAAAACGAGATATGATTAAAAATAACAGAGATTTGAAATAAATGTCACGATCTCCATAAAAAAAAAATATATATATATTCCATTTTGAATATAAGTTATTAAAAATACAGAACCAATTTTTGTTCAGAAGGAAATAAATTAAAACGATGTGAAATACTCCTTTATATACTTAACTAAAAATTAAATATAATCACATATCATTAAATATATAAAGCCCACACGAGTCTCAGAGTTAAATATAAATGATGATTAAAGACAGGAGCGGTTTCCCTGCAGATTTAAGACCAAACACGCCGATTAAGTATACTTAGGTCATAGTAGTTTTAAAGAAAAACTGACGAATAACTAATAACACTGACAAACAGGAGTATAAGTATATAACTATGATATTAACAAAATCCGTAGTTTGGTCACTTTGAGCTTTAGATGTTATAATTTGTTATTTTCTATTTATCAAATCGCTTTGAAAGTAAATAGATTTACCCACTCGTTTCAGTGGCTCACATAACTCCAGTAAAAGAGGCGTTTGTTTCATCAATACACCAAAACAATTATAACAATCGATTCAAACTAAACAAATATGAGAATGATAAATTCTTTAGGAGTTCAAAATCGAAATAAAAAGGTTATCGTATTTATTTTATTAATTTATCTACACAAACCAAATTAGATTTTACTCAAATATTTGATTATGCAAATTATATAGATTTTACTCAATAGATTATATATAATAAAAGTATCGTAGTGTAAGTTATCATAAAATCCAAAATATCATTAGCACTATTTAAAAAAATGTGTTTGTTAACAATATTAAGGTCGGCTACGTTATGTAAATAATATAACTAGAATGTTGTAATTAAAATTCTGTTTTCTTTGGAAACCGAGAGCCACAAAAATCTCATTTATATAATATACAGTACACGTAAATATACCTTTACCAGCCCTAAAATTACTTTCCAAAAACGTAAACATTTATCAAACATATTACGCACGAGAGTTTTATTGTACTTTATAAATGACCCTAAGGTCGAAAGAATGCCTTTAATGAGATGTAGAAACTTATCTAATTCGGCTCACCAAGTATAGAGAAAATTAAATACATAAGTAGGTAACAAAAAGAAAATATGCGTTTGAGTTTAATTTAAAACTTAAAATAAATAGCTATAAAAACATAATTTCGGCAAATGGTTTGAATAAGATTGTATTTATTCAAAAGCGACTTCCACGAACACGGTTATTAATATTAAAGTTTTTTTAATGTAGAAACACAAAATGAAATTCATTTTTGTATTCGAGGAATGATAATAAAGTGAAATGTGTTAGGTTTGGGTGTATATATATTATTATAATATGAAATGCATAATACATTACGTAGACATATTTGTGATCTCAGAAAGCATAACAATATTCTTAGTAATTTTCAGTTTCGATAAGTAACGAAAACTATTAAAACTTTATTATTGCTTATTAGAGTAGTTTGGTAAGTACCTGCCTATAGTTTTGGTAATACTGTAAGACACTTTACTTGTACATGATAATATTTTTCATTAATTAATATCGTATGCCTAATAGATTACCATTACCTAATCGATTATTGATGGTAAGCCGCACAATTATTTTTAAATAACAATGATTAGTATTATTTCAAATATCACTCGATGTGCCGAAACATATATATTTAAAACCGAAAATAAATAAATATAAATATTATGTCGAATAAAAATATACAGTCATAAAATATAGTAACATTTAAACCAAGCGTAATATTATTACCTATTGAAATTCATCAAATAGCTGTTAACATAATATTTTATTTAACATTAAATAACATAATTCATGTATCGTCATAAATCGATGTGATCTAGAATCTTACAACAATGTATTAAATGTTTGTTTTGTAATATTATTCTCAAAGTCAAAACTTCAAACATACAATTGACGTCGATATGCCGACAGACTCCCCTCTTAAAGATTTAATTGTATTCGTAAGTATTACTCGTTTGAATAACCAGCCAACCGAGAATATTGTTTTTTAATTTTATTTTTCCTCTAGAGAAACCTGATAGAAGTAAATGTTCGCAAAAAGCGCGTTACAAAAGGTTTTTTGGATAAAACTCAAAATCTGAGGGAAAAAGGGTAGTTTAGTTGATTTGCATACAATGTGTACAGTGCTATAAATATATCTTTGCAAACTTTCTGACCCATGTGTACTACAACAGAGGCAAGCAAACAAATCACGTTTGATAAGATACGCTTATTCAGTCAAATGTTTTATTAACTTTTTTTTAACTTCAAAAATTCAAAACAACTATGATATTGTCGTCCACAGAAATAAATCTTCTATGTGAAAAATTGGAAAATTGAGGTTATGGTATTACTGGATTCAGAAAAAAATTAGCTTTAATATGATTAAAATTCCTACGAGCTATGTTTCTTTTGTGATTATTATTATTACTTAATGGTAATGAAATACAAATTGTATTTACAAAACGTAATTGTTGTCACTGTGAATTGTGATCGCGTCTGATCGCGTAAACTTTTAATGTTTGACATACATTTTTTTAACAAATAGGTCATAAACAAATATTTTAACAACGATCGGGCTATTTTACATGAACAAAATAATTGGATATTCACCCGAAACTATCAATTTCTCTGGGAACAATTTTCTTATTTTGTTATAATTGAAAAATGAATACTCGTGGATATTTGAAATCATCACTAAATAAATATATATAAATATATAATATAATATAATATAATATGATATATATATAAATATATCATCACTAAATGTTGGGAATATCATTTTCTATTCGCCATTAAACTTAAAAAACATTTAGACACTTTTTAGCTGGCGTGAGAAATTTAAAATTTATTTTTTCTTTTTTCTTTCAATATCAATAAACGTCTTTCCCCTCCCCCTTGTAACCAAGACCAATTTCGACACGATTTAATCCGACCCACATTACCATCGCAACTGTTGCTTCTATTGGAAATCCCTAAGAGAATTTCTCACGAATAAGTTTATTGATAATTTTTAATACGTCATTAACTACTACGATCGTTTCCCACAACACCCTTTTGAAATCATCTCAGCCGTTTATTTAGTATTGTGCATAATACAAAAACGTGTATATTGTAACAGGACACTAATTTAATCTTTGGGCATATATATTTATATTTAAATGTGTACCTAGACGTCAAGGTGACAGGTATAGCAAACGACAAAAACATTAATGTGGTTAAAAAACAATTTATTGTCTTAATAATATTATATTACATATTAAGTTACTGCGTTCACAATTTTTTGACCGAGTATCATTTATGCATAATACGATGCACAAATACACTATATTGATATTTATAACTATATATATTCTTAAAACAAAAAAAAAATTGTTCATATTAAAATATATAATCTCGTATTTTATTATATTGATTTAAAATTGATATACTGGCTACTTAATATTTCGCAGTCATAGAAAAAACCAGATTAATTATAGGGAACGAAAAGGCAGACAAATATGCCGACCAGGCAACGAAAACCTTCCCAAATAACACAATAAATAACATACCCACCATCGATATCAGAAATTCTATCAATCAAAAAATCTTCTCGTCTTGGCAAAATTACTGGAACTCAATTCCATCGTCTAACAAACTTAAAAATATTAAAAAGACAATTAAAAAATGGAACATCCCCACAAATTTCAACCGACGCCAAGATACTGCAATCACCCGCATCAGAATCGGGCACTCTTCTCTCACTCACTCATACCTAATCTGTAAAGAACCTCAACCGATATGTGAATCTTGCCACACCGCATTAACCATCAAGTACATAGTGGAGGAGTGCTTTTAAGCTTCACAAATATTCTTAAAAAACTAACTCATTAAATATGTATATTGTATATATTATGTAACAACTATTATTAAGAAAAATATATGTAAAAATTCAATGCCAAGCTAATAATCTAAGTTGTTGAAGCCTTTTTTCTTAAATAAAAAAAACCCAGATTCATAATATAATGTAATGCGATTTCATTAAAAATAGATAAGTCGCTTACAGACAGTTGAGTTAATAAATTACAATTGTACGTGTTAATATTGTCGTAACCTATCTGAAAAAT